>CM040633.1:23853622-24138775 GCA_022818045.1 Neotoxoptera formosana | reverse complement strand
CGTGTTTGTTATAATGTTTTATCGTAAATTATACGTACACAGGTACAAATGTTTTTAATTATGTCAGCTACTGTAAAGACGCAAACCCAATATTATTACTATAGACCATAGTATGTAATTCCTAACCTTCTTTAGGTTACTTAAATTCACATTGAGGTTTTTCAACGAGAATGCTGTATATGAACTTTGAGTAAACGATTTCGATTTCTATTCGCGGCGATCTGTATAGGCCACACGCCAACACGCAGTCTTACAATCGACGAGGGCTATATTATTTTATACCGTGGGTGATAAAAAGCCATTGAATGCAATTTTTTTTTTGTAAAACATCATTGCCCAAAATAATATTATCTTTAAAACGGCACTATTTCTGTAAATGTTTAGAACGTTTAAAAGTCTTGTACAAAAAAAACAACCCAATACCTATAATACCTTTATTTACTTATATATGCGCATCAGATAATAAGAAATAATAAGCACTGAAGCAGGTTCGATACAATTTTTTGCTTTGCTATCCTGTAAAACGTAATAATTAAACCTATATAGATGCTCTTAAAATACCAGTTATGTACGAGCTAATAAAATACTGCGCGTCTAGTCCAAAAATCGCGTTTTAAAAAAGGTCGATGCGTTAAAGTCTCCACCTTGACGTCGCGAGTATATTATATAGTTACACCGTCATCATGATACGTACGCTGCAGTGCGATATACATTATATACATATATAATATTATGACAATATACGTATATTATTATGCATACATACTGAAAGTGTTGACGGTATACTTACCATCATATATATCCGCTTCTGCAGAAAGAAAATCGTTTCAGCACATTTTCCTGAAACCTAAGTTTTTGTACCCGCATGTAACATACTTTTTTGATAAAAACGCTTGAAAATAGTGCATCTGGGCGGTCTATATAATATATATATGATCTCGTTGTCTTGGTCTATATACAAGAAGAAAACTAATTAATGGAAAAGTAAAAAGTTCAAGTTGATTATAAAATTATTTCTTACATTTTACCACAAGGTACAATATATGTTATAATGTCGAAATACGTATATTAAATTGTATTTTATATAATATGATGTTTTAAATAAGGATTTTAATTCAATATTATATTATTTTAAAGTTCAAGTTATAGTGAATCAAAAATTGATTTTGACATTGATGACCTTAAAAATTTACAAATACCTACCTATTATATAAATTATAATGTAGTTAAATGAAAATTGAGAATAATTCTTATGGAGTGGGCCGAGGGCGAAGGCCATAATTCTGGGCGTTCGTTATACGATTCTTGTCCCGAGTCCTCGCCGCCTCTCCTAGAAAATTCGAGCGCTCACAGGTGATTTTTGAATTCGAGTACATTTATTAATTGTACCTATTGTAGGTACACTAGAATATAGGTATAGGTTAGATTAGCGGTTAGGTAGTATTATTATATTATATTTTATAAATAATATTAACAACATTTATTATTATATACGCACGACGCTCGTGTACCCTGCAGGTTATTTAACCGGAACGACATATCGCTACATCGGAGGTCCGGAAGTGCAACGTTGTGTATACGTTATACCGCTTAACCATCATCATCGTCGTCGTCGTCGTCATCGTCATATAATCGTCGTACACAGCTCTATTCCGTCTTCGTTTCTATAGCGTGGTATTATAATACCGGCAGTTGATGATGATGATAACAATAATAATAAAACATCACGTTCGCTGACAACATTATATTCGACACGCGTATCGTCCGCGGCTGTGGTGTGGTTTTCGGATGATGAATGAAACTCATTGAGTTGGTACACTAACGGACCATCGTCGTTATGTGCGGCGTGCGATTCGGCATCTATGTAATAATATAGTGTATAAATATTAAAATTTACTGTAATAAAGGTTTGGCAACATATGCAGCGATGTGTATATATTATATATCTATATAAAGGATGCGCGATGAAAAAATATTTACTTACACCATAATATATAATATGCGTTGCAGTGTGTGTGTTTTTTTTTCACTAATAACAACTTTTGAAACATTTAGTCATTTATTAAAAAGAGTGTGTGCGATTACGATCTGGGCGCGTACCTATATAAACGTACAATACCGGTTCCCGAGCTAATTACCCCGCCATCGATCGATACCGCTGTGCACCTCTCCCCGATCGACTCGTTCACGACGCGTATTATCGTCGTCGTATATTTAGTTGCGTTATTATAATATTATGATTATTATTATAACGCGTTATTGTTATTATTATATACATATATAAATTAGGTATATTTTTATTATTATATGGACATTTCCCCGGCTCGCGGTAATAGTAATATAATAATAATTCGCCTCTATATACGTATATATTATATTATTAATACGCCCACCCGAGACGCTTCCTTTCTATATATATATATATATATATATTATTATTATTATGTGTGCCTAGCTGGTACCTCCACCGACCAGTGCCGCACCACCACCGGAAAAAATTCTCAGTACACGCTTTATACATAGGTACCTTACCTATACCTATATGTTATACTGTTATATGTACAGTCGTGTGGTGCGCCTAACCTAGCCGCGACTCCGCTGTCGGGGCTTGTGGCTCGCGAAAGACCTCGTCGTCGTCGACGGGGCGTGGGCGCTAATAATATGATAATAATATAATACTATTATTGTAGCTAATATTATTATAAGTACGTCCGAGTGAGCGGTGTTTTCGACGATCCGCAGAACCAATCAATCCAATATACAAGACCGTATCGATCTGGTGAACGATACGCGACACGCGTGTTAAGTATATAATATGCAGATGCTTATAACGCTGCACGTCATTACCGCGTGCATAATGTGCTTGCGATGTGTTACTACCATATTACAATATGTACCTACTTATAATATTATGTTTTCTGTGATTAAATCTAATGAATCACCGTTCGCATTCGCTGCACTCGCTTCGGCGTGAAAACCGTCGCGGGATTTTCATCACGCCAGGGTGTTTGCGCCGCAGACGAGATCTGCTTGCCGATTATCGTTGCGGTATCATTAGTTCCGCTGTATGTACCTATACCAGCTATCTCGACTATTAAGTCTAGGTACACGTATCCCTGACCTATCTTTGATTTTTCCGACTGGATATTGTAATACATGCGTGTTATAAATGACGACGTACGCATGTATATAAGTATATTATAGTATAATATATCAGACGAATCGACGCCGAACTATATATAATATTATGCGGAAACACGCTGTTATTTTTCTGTATTATATAGCTAGCGCCGCCGGATAAGCGATGATAGGTTTCCGACCCACCGAATCTTGGGATTTCTAACATTTTACTACTTCAGCTGATGCTATACAGCTATAATATTGAACGGATACATAATTCGATACTATTTCAGTCTATGCCTGTACTAATAACTTATCTTGTCATATTATATAAGACAAAATTACGGTCAAACACTCATGACCAGACCATATTTTGAGCGACTCGTCGAGATCTCCTCCGTCGTAGCTCGTCCGCGGCCTAATCAGGGCGTGATTATATCCGCGATCGACGAGTACCTATAATATATACGGTCTTCAATCGATTTCGGAAGAAATGACAATCTCGCATCAACCCCATAACATGCATTTTGGCTAATGTGTAATCATTTGATTATAAATATGAAATATCTACACTATCCGGATAATTCGAACGATAGCCATCAGTCAATAGTGGATAATGTTAAAAGGTATGATGGAGGTGGTAAGGGAACAAAATATGATAACAATCGATTCAAATGTAAGTCTAGTATTTTGTGTAATTCGAAATACCATGGAAGCATGCCATGCGTAGTGATAAATAATGTCATTTTAATTCTATATTTCAAAGAATAATTAATAAAATAAAGAAAAGAACTAAATTTAATTTTATGTCATTAGACACTCATTAAAAACTATATTATATAGGTATTTTAAATTACATTTTACTCTTATTATTTAATAATTTAACTTTTGAAATATGTTTAATATTGTTAGATAGTAAATTAAAATTATTTTATCTCATGATCGATACATTATTATAGTCGTTAAGACAAAGGTCCTTGCTTAGTGTCATATCATCCGGCTAATGTTAACATTATCCAAATGTTATTAAAATATAAGGCCAAATATTATTTAGGTTATTGCAACGGCGCTTCTTTGATTGTGCGGATAGTGAAAAAAAAACGTCGGCGGCGACGACCGCGGACTGCGATGACGAGAGCGGTTCGGGCGACGACGTTGGAGGTGAGGCACTCTGCGGCGTTACATTTATATCGAAGAATCTCCTGAGTTCGCGTCCATGTGAACCGGAAGTGGCTGTCGGAAGGTGCATATATACGTATATACACGCGGCATCAGAAATGAAATTATAACGCGCGCGCCCGAGTGATTATAATAATATACATAAGTAAATAATAATAATAATAATAATAATAATAATAATAATAATTTTATAACGGTGTCGAAACTGCGAACAAAGTACGTGTAAAAAGAATAGGTACGTGCAGTAGTAGTGATGGTCATATATAGCGTTCACGGGGTCGTGAAAATTCTCTATTTTCGTTCGAAAACGTTATACATTCCGTCCGAATACTTCTCAGCTAAATCAACACTGCAATGCTTACGAAACAATCTTTATCGTGTATATAGTATCATATTATTATAATACGCGTTGTCAAACCAACGAACTCGAACGGTTAAAACGTACATAAATGGTGCCCATCGCAACAGCATAGTAGTTATAATAATAATCATAATAATAATAATAATATAATGCATGTTTACGTAATTTATTTCTGTAACTAAATTTTACGGACGCTGCACTACTTATATTGTAACTTTAAATTGTGTGTTTGATGAGCTCTGAGTATAGACGTGACCCAAATTATAGAATTTTCGATTTAGAAACAATAGTTATAACAGCTAGTAAAATATCGTATGCGGTTTTAGTTATATTATAAATGTTCGTTTTGGACCAATACAATTATATATTATTATTATTATTATATTATAGTATTATATTATATTATATTATTATAGTATACACACAAGACAGTAACAGAAATTTTGCTGTGGAAATTGCTCTTGTAAAATAAACGAGCTGATAATTCCATAGAACAAAATGATTTTTTTAAATTTTCTGAACGTTTGCAGATCCCTAAAGAAAATATTACGTCACTATAATATTATTAGGGCTGCAGTGAGACAAATATGTGGGTACTAACAACAATATTTTTAATCTTTGATTATAAAATAACAAAATTTTAAGTGTATAAATATGATAGCTTAGTTGATCTTATAAAATAATTTTTTTTGCTAACTAAACATGAACATAAAAAATATGGGATTTTTCTATTCAATAATGAATGATACTCTTTTATAATTGTAGGAGTTTTTAAAAAAAAATTAAAATATTCCATGCATTTATTGGAATTTTAAGTGAATTTTAAACTGTTCTTTTCTGATTTGAAATGCATTTTTTATGGTTTTGCAGTGTATTAAGTCGACAGCCCTCTGATTATCATATAATATGACGACGACTATATTCTCACAAGCAAACAACGCCCAACGGATTGGCATGTATCAGGTGATATTTGCATAGACACACGAACAAACGGACATACGGATACATTAGATACAAAAGATACTTTGAACGGCATTCAGCGGTGCCTCTCATGGCACTAATAACTAAAACGGATGGTAATAGACAATAGTAGTATAAATCTTGCGTGGAAAACTTATCACTGTATTACTTATATTTAGGGCAATAAAGACTTCATGCCCTAAAAAAATCTTAAAATATGCATGCATTTATGCCTTAAAAAATCACTAAATATGCATCTAAAAAAATTCATAATATTTAATATAAACCCTTTTTATTTAATATCTAGACTAGATAATATTTACATATGATTTGTATTATGTAATTGTTTTTTTTTACTTTATCAGGAATCACGTAAATGATGTACCAATAAGTTGTAATGCGAGTGATGGTTGATGATAACACAGCAAACACTAATTTTTTATAAATAAAACCATCAAAATAATATCTCAGGTCCAGGAAATCTATTTAAAAGTATGTTTTTTTTTTAAATTATTTAAAAAAATTAAACCTTTATATCGAAAATGGTCAAATGTATGAAAAAAAGATCAAATATTATGTAAAATGTGCAATTATAAATTTTGAATATAAACTCTAGAAACAAAATATATTTCTATATTATACTTATAGCTATGTTTTGAACGATTATTGAAAAACTTGCAAACTCCTATAGAAGTCTCTAGCCATACTCATATCTTTCGTACAATATATTGAAGAACGGGAGTTCGTATAATTAAACCTAATTATGTGGAAACGACTCGATTGAATATCGAACAAACGGACGGTATTTTTTAAACGGGCGTCAACCCGCGAAGGTACCCACATATTATATAGATACATAAATATATTCCAGCGGGTGCGTATAACGTATACATGCTACCTGCTAGTGCAGTTATGAGGTGGGTGCCTCAATAACGCGTGATGTATTATAAACACACGTATTTTTAAATGCACTGTGTATATTATTATTTAAATATCTACACGATATTACTATATATACCTACATATATTCCGTGGATTTAAAACAAAACCGAAAACGGCGCGCGTAAAAGCATAATATAGTGGAAAAGGGTTGCGCAGCGCATTAGTCGGACGGCGTTCGGAATTATTTAGGCTGTTTGTTTTCTTCGTGCGGCGTTTCCTGTTTCCTGTCACGTAACGACCGTACGCGCAGCAGCCGCACACCAGTATATACATGTATATTATATTATATATACGTAAATATATATTATACGCTGCGGCCGAAATGCTACCAACCATGCGTGCGATTCTACCGTCAGACCGTGACGTCGGTGGTCCCAATTTATTCGTCGGGACGAGACCGTAGTGGGAGGGGGGGAGGAAATTTTTTTTTTTTGTAGTATAAACGCGAGTTCATCATCTTTAGTATATACTTTGATAATATTCTTAGGTACCTGCAGTATACATAATATACGGTAGAAGCCGCTTATTGGAAACACTTTGGGACCAAGGTAAAATGTGTCGATTAACCGATTGTTTTTAATAAGCGATTGGTTTGATTTGTACTATTAAAAAAAATGAAAGATATGCGAAAAATATACCTATTGTGTTGGATAAACCACACGGTGCTGGACTAGTCTAACACTAAGACATTTTTAGATTTTTAGAAAATCGAAACACTACTTAATCACTAGGGCTCAGAACTTAATGTACTTAAAAAGTACTAAATATGCATGCACTTGTGCTCTTTAAAAAGTACAAATATGCACTTAAAAAAAGAACTCTTTCTTAGTGTCTTTAAAATAATTTCAAGTTTACTAAGAAATAAATTGAATAGCCAAATAAAAACATGCAAATGCAACAACTTCCGAGCCCTACTATATTAGTTCATCTTTTGCCGATGACTTTATTTTTGCAAATCGGCCGTCTCCGGGTCTGCCATCTTTCAAAGGTGGCAACCCTGCCTACTAATCACCTTTACGTACGCACGCCAAAGCTGAACTACAAACGATACGTACAGAAAGATCATTCTTATATAGTTATATGTAAAGGTATAGTAGGCGCTGTACTTAAAAATCTAAGTAAAAATAAACGTAACCATATCAAAGATAAAAGATTAAAGTTCATTGATTATCGCCGGATAACCGGTGCATATGTCAACTTCGCCTAATTGTTTCAAATAACCGATGTGGCGTTTCAATAATCCGATTTATTTTAAATGTTCTAATATACGGCCAGTCCGTCCAGGGACATTTTGTTTCAATAACGCGATTGTATCAATTATCCGTGTTTCTAATAATGAGCGGCTTCTACTGTATGTATAATGTATATATCATGTATCTATATAACAGCCAAATACCACGCTCAATCTGCACTACACTCAATCACTCGCTATACTTCTCAAAAACTACAAGACTTATATGAACTTGAGATTTGGAATAGTGGTCACTCTAATGCTATATATATATATATTATGTCCTTTTTATTGGATTTTTCAAAATGCTCATTTTAAAGATGAGGTGCTCTCGCAAAGGTTTTGAGATTTAGGTACCTATATAGGTGTTTGAAAAATTATATCCGACCAATATTGGTATATACGCACGTGGTAAACACATCATGGATGGTATCATAAATTATTACATAATATATTGTATAACTGTTGTATAGTATAAGTTCAATGTCGACGTGCAAGAAAAAGATAAAATTTAATTAGTTCGAAAATAAGTACATATATTATAGTAGGACCCATACAAGTATTTTTCCACAATGAATTGACCATGCGTGGTGTTTCTCATTACCTATATTACATAAATAGTGACTTATATTTTATGACCTACCATTTTTCTTACCATATTGCGTGTAAGTAAATTCCAACAATAAAACTCAAGAAGAAACTTGTATTCAATTTTCAAATCTTAGTAGTTATGAATTTTTATTTTTAACAACAAAATATGATGATTCGTGATTTTGACGAATTTTATGAAATTTGAACACTTATAAAAAAGTATAAGTAATATAAAAGTTACAGAAAAAAAAGCACACATCATTGTAAAATCAATAATAGGTTCATCGCCTCGCTCGATCAGATTTTAAAATATAATATTATATAAACGCAAAAAAGAAAACATTTTTAACTTTAAACAAGTAAATAAGAGAAAAGTGGTCCGTCGGAAGCACAACACGTAAACATGATGACTATGTATGTACATATTTAATTGAGCGATATTCGGAGGAAATGTCGAAGGAAGTGACCGAGCATATAAACAAATAACAATCAATTACCTAACGACAAAGGAGCAGCGATGTCGATCCGGAGCAGGGAGCTTATAATAACTACCTCCTCGGTGGATATAATATTATATTATTATTTTTAAAACTATTTCTAATGTATGTGTATAAATTATGCATTGTATGCTGTGCCGCTGCACGACGGCAAATGAAAAAAAAACAGAAGCCATTTGTCAAGTCTTTCGCCAAGTTAGCAACATAAAAAATAATAATAGACTCCGCGTGCAGCTGTTGTAGGTCTATAGCTTGTTAGAAAATCACACTGCAGCGTCGTGTTTTGCGGATCCTCACGCCGACCTATATAATATTATACTTGTGGGTTATATAATTTTTATTTATTGTGCATTTTTATTCCTTATTCATAAGGTTCGCGATCTGCACGAAAAGCCATAGGTATACAGGAAAATTATCATCAATGGCATATTTAAAGATAAAATACCGCACTATATACCAGCAGTAGCAGTATGCAGACGGTGAACAGTTACAATGATAGGAACCACCGTGATACATGCGACGTATATAATTTCAGGTGAATACTTCAATAAAAATGAATATTGGGTTCATTTCCATAATTATAAGTATTTCCAAAAACGTTCGATATTGTATTAAGTCAAAAATCGAATTTAATAGTAAAATTCGTAAAAACATTTTAATAAAATACATGAAATACAATTTTGAACAGTATCTATAATAGTGATTCTAAAATGACCACAACTCAAATAAGACGTTAAATTTTTTCCACAACACCTTAAAATATTTTTCTCGTATACAATAATATTGTACAATTATCCATGCATGAGTCTATTATCGTATGCAGGAGACCCTAAATAATTGTTTGAAGGCCTCCAAGGGGTCGTGACCCCCCGGGTTGAGCAGTGGCGTATTTAAGGTTTTTCCGCCTATAGGCACTTTCCAATTCGCCGCCTTCCCCCTCCTTCCATCCTTCCCAAAATTATTTATCAAACATATTTGAATAAAAAATTTAAAAAGATACATTATTAATGAAAATTAAATTGAACGTAATATCTTTTTTTGAAATTTACAAATTGATTATACTTAAAACTTTACATCTTTCGTATTTGTGTAATATAGTAGATACATGTAGGTAGCTGCTTAATTTTGAGCGAACGGACGCAAATGTTTACGGTTTAACTTGTAATTCTAAATTATATAACATATAATTTGTACGAAAATAATTTTACTACCAAAAAAATTAGTAAAATTTGATTTCATCGAATTGAAATTACTTTTTGTAATTTTGTAAAAAAAATTCGTTAAAATTTGCCGCCCTCCAAATGTCGCCGCCCTAGACCCGGGCCTATAGGGCCTGTGCCTAAATACGCCCCTGGGGTTGAGAACGTAAGATGAAGCGAGAATTGCATTGGCTAAGTCTGAAAAATATCAATTATGTGGATTGCATATTATTAAATTATTATTTACAATAATATGATGCCATGTATCCTACTTATATAATATAGCAGCGTACCTACCTTTACGCGCACTGCCACACGGCCCATGTCTAATATATAAATTATACATTGTCGTTCCGTCTTCAGAATCATCATACAATAATTATATAATATTATAAAATAATAAATAAAATATTCCAAATCGAGGAAAACCCGCACCTTACGAACGTCGGTCTCTATGACACATTAGACCGTATAAACGGTTTCGATCAAACGAAATAGGTACACCAAATAATAATACCGATTGTCATCGGAGGTCTACGATGCCTCTTGCTGCAGCAGTCGTCTCGACGATAATGTGCGCATATACTGCATACAAAATGATTCAAAATTTATATTACAGCCACTTCATTGATTCAAAATAGAGAAAAATGTATGACACAAAAGTTTTTTGATTTAGAAACATCTAAAATTATTTGTACATTTTATAATTTTTTACAATATTTTAGGGGGGTTTTGGGCGGTCAACTTTAGAAATGTATAAAAACTTTAAGAATCTCTCAAGCATCGAGTTTTGCAGTAATTCATTTTGTTCAAGCACTAAAATGTATCAAAAAAATGTCTTGTATTATGTTTGCATAATAAAATGGCTGTAACATATATTTTGAATCGCCCTGTATAAGTAAGGTTATGAGTATGAAATATTTCACATGAAATTTTCACTTTGAAATATTTCAAACTTGAAGGTTTCATCCTTCTTAAAATATTTTAATGACAAATTTTTAATTTTGTGTTTTTTGGTATGTTTTATAAAGTCATCACTAGATGGTCACATTGATTTCATACTTGATTAGTGATAACTGATTATCATAATTAATTGTTATTATAAAAATGTATACGTAATATAATTAATATATAAAAATATTTCTATAACATTTTCCACCTAACTAAATATATAGAACAGAGGTGTTTACTGTGACTTCCTACTACCTATATAGTTTTAAATAAAAATTCGTTGTTTTCATCAAAATTGAAAAAAAAATTAAAATTAATTTCATGTAACTTTAGAACCCTATATGTACATATAATATGTATACAGAAGAAATGACTACATATATTGTGTACCGCCGCGCTTTTGAAATCGAAACACGCGCGTAATTTTATTCCTAAAAATAATATATATCACTACGGTACACACTCGGGTGGTTTTTTTTATTTTGATTTATTAAAACAGTTAACACGCATTTTGTAATCCACACACGTCTGCCGTGTACCACGCGATACATACATATATATATATATATATTATATCATACACTCTGCAGCTCGTTGCTACTTTACGGATGGCCGTGCGGCGTGCGCTCATATCGCGTATAAGAGAGAGACACACCAACTCGGCGGCGGCGGCTGCGACATACACACGTCCAACCTTTTCGGACTGTAAATAATATTATTTATGAACGCGTATGGAATCTTATGTCAAACGAGCTATGTATTATATATTATTCGTATTACATCACACGATAATGTGTTATGCACCACGGATACCGCCGCCGCCTATGGCCACCGTGGCGAACGATTCTTCCATTTCACGATCGTCCCCCATCTGAACGCGCGGCGATACCATATTTATATAATATTTACTTTTCGATTTTATTTATTTTATAGTCGACGTAAAATCAAACGCAAATCTTTAGGTGGAGTTGGCACCCCGATCAAAATCCAGACTTGTACCGAGTTTTGCAAATTATTTAAAACATATGAGAATTTGCAACACGGTTTTATACTACCATAACGATCAAAAGTCTCCAAACATGTGCCAAGTCACAGGTGTCTACGGCGTCGTAGTATTGCACTATTGCACCGCAAGTCCCTGCTGCAGTGACCGTCGATAATCAAAATCGTTGTGCCGTAAAAATAATATTTTAATGATATTAAAAAAAAAAAAAGCTCAGCTGCTATATCGTATTGTTTTGCGATTCGACATTAACACAATACTTTCTGTACTTTCAATAATTTCGAAAGCAAACTATTGTCGTGTTAAATATTCTCAAATCTGCACCATTATGACGAAAACTATCATAAAATTGTACTGCTCGTTTACCCATTATACATATTGATATTCACTATTATTCACAGATACGAGTTAAATAATATACAGGACGTTCGTCGTGACCACAGCTTCACACTATAAAACGTGCAGACCATAACAATTTTCAGATACGGGTATGCAAGTATATAGGTTATATATATATGTTGTAATTTATAATTTCATACTCAATACGAATTTAAGTCTCCGAAAATGAAGCTACTGCAAAACCAATGAAATTCAGAAAAAAAATGTACATCGAGCGGCGGCCGTTGTAACAACAATATAGAGACGACAAAATGTACAGTTTGAGACACACGCCGCGAACCATGGGCGAGGAAAGGGGAGTGGCTGTAGGGACACACGTCAAAAGACACGATACATATATAATATATATATTATATATTTTGTTATTTCCTCGGTCGTAATTCGGTCGTCGCGACTCTCGTCGGCCGACCGATGTATATTATTATTAAGTATATAACTCACATATAATATTACTAAGAAAATAACGTCTCCCATTTTTTTAAATACTATATTATAATATTATAATATAGTTTTATTATATACATTAATGTTGTTATAACGTATAGTACGACGTCGTGGAGGCGAGGTCGGTAGGTCCCCCTCACCTCGCCCCTTTCACCGGGACGACGGACCCGGCGCAACAGTGTGTTAATATGATAATGATAATAATAATAATAATAATAGTAAGCCGATGTCCGCCGCCGGAGCCGGAGGAGACGCGCCTCTATAAATCAATCAGTCGTGCCCGGCGCACGTCGTATCGGCGGGCACCCATCAGCCGTCGTGACCGATGCCCTACAACTGTTTACATATATTTATCTCTCGCTCGCTCGCTCGCTCTCTCTCTCTCTTTCTCTCACTCCCACCCTTTACACGGATCGCCTGGCGTTAGCTCTCTCCGATCATTCGTGTAATAATCATCTTCGTACGATCGCCGTTTCTCGTGCTCGCACATTAGACGAAAAAAAAAACCAAAATAATAAAAAACCGACAACAATGTAAACAACAAAATTATTCGCCGCGTCGAAGAGATTTTCGTTAGTCGATATTACTGTTTTACGATGTTTTCGTACGTTATTAAAATAATATTATAAACTGTGTGATTCGGCACAGCAAACTATACAAATACGCTCAAATCGTGGTACCCTCGCCTAGCATCGGCCGCGGTAAATACCGCAAACGCGTTTTTTTATATGATATAATATATAAATACGTCATGAATCACGATCAACTCGTTTCTCGCTCGACAACCTGCAATATAGGCTCTCCGCATAAGCACGTGCCATATTGTTTCTATATTAGCTAAAGCGCCGATGTACGTACCAGTGTACCACTGTATTACTGTACCAGACGCTTATGCAGGGAAGGTTTTAGGGGTTCAACCCCCCCCCCCCTCGAAATAATATGAGAAAACATTTTGCTTGTACATTATATAATTAATATAGCTTTTAATTTGCTATTTATGTGGATATATTTTATGTGAATTTTTTTCTGAGTAGGTGTGGTTGCAGGTTCGCATTATGCCTACTATAAATTGAACCTTCAGATCTTTGTATAAAAATACGCTCGGAGGACTTTGTATATATTAATAATGTGCATCACGGAATCCGTGTGGGCATATTTATCTGACAATATTGTTAAGACGATTTTTGGGAAATATATGTAGATTTTTAAAACATCAAAATATGTGTTTATTTTTTCAAACTTACCTTATTATTATTGATCACATTTCAAAATTATTTGTCAAATTAATTGATACCTAATGAGTATAATGACTAACGAATACAATAATTTTTACAACATATAATTTATAAAGCAAAATAATTTAAACGCTTGCGTATGTGCTAATTATTATAACGCAATTAACGCGAATAATAATAATTACAAAAACTGTAACTATAAAATATTTAATTTTAGATCTTTAAAAAATAATTGATAAGAGGTTTATAATAAAACGATTTGTGCAGCTGGTTCTGCAGCTGTAGGTGTTGTCCTTCGCCATCAGCAGCAATAATAACGATTCTTCCGAATATTACTCACATAAAATTTGATATTTTATTTTTAAACCAGTTATTATTTGTATGACATATGGAAAAAAATAAAATAAAAATAGTAATAATTATATATTATAAATGCGATTATAGACAATACATATATATAACATATTTTACAATATCATACTCGTCATATTAAATCAATAGCAGTGAACTGCAGGATGTGTGTTGACAAAAGTGTAATTTATTTTTTTTACAACTGCAGTTGGCACGTACTAATCAAACATTCGTTCTACTCGTGACGTCCTTTCTGAGAACCACTGCGCAATGATAGGATATATTATAATAATTATAATTATATTATGTTGTAAGCGAACTTTACGTCAGAGCGGGCGCGGAAGTGCAGGTCGTCTACGTAACCATATAATACCTGTATAATTACCTATATACAGTACCCGATAAGCGACGAAGTCGCGAGTAAAATCGTCTAAACGCCTAAACGCGATAATATAATATTAAAGGTTAGGTCTGTATAGTCATCTTTGACGTGACAGGTTTCGTTCCGCGAGAGATTATATACTTCGCGTGGTCCGCTCTGCTGCAGGACTTGTTGCACTTTGAAGAAGAATATTATGCGATTATTATAAGGCCGTTCACACGACTGCTGCAATGGTAACACTTTTATACACATAGTTTACCGAATACATCGCAAACAACTATCGCGAACGGCAAACGTGAGCATTTCCAACGCTCGCGGTGTCTATAATAATTAGAACCGAATTCCGTTCGACCTGTATTATACCTCAACAGGTGTGGACGTTTTCGTGGTTCGTTTCACGTGATTTATTACCTATATAAACGTGGTGATTGTCCGCCGGTCGGTATGTTTGGGTATACTTTACGATTTTATTTGTTTTGATCCGATCATTTTTTACGGGTAGTTTTTAGGGTGGAGATTTATCGTGGATCGGTTTCTTACATAGGTTTTATTTCATATTCGTGAACATCGTAATATAGTTTCCATCATATGCGTTTCGGTATTGCTTGAATAAAAGTTTTTAGTACTTCAAAATACACGTCCTAGGGCAGTGGTTCCCAACCTTCTTTATTCTACGCCCCCCTCCCCCCCATATACATTTTCTAAAATCTTATGCCCTCACCTCCCTTACATTAGAGCTGAAACGAACTTTTTTTTAGTGAGCCGTACAAATATACATTTTACAAAATAACTATATACATATATATATATTTATCCCGTGGGGATTGTTATTTCATCATCAATATTATATTCCCCCGCGAAGTATCTAAATTACCCCCCCCCTGGTTGGGAACCACTATCCTAATGCATCTGCAGTCATTATTATGACAGTATACCCAGTCCTGAAGGAGTGTAAAACGCATGAATATCGACTCACCCTGTAAGCGTATAATACGTCATAATATTATTTACGCAGTACCTACTATAGGTGAACGTTCCAGACAGATGGAAATCGAAACGATATAATATCATTACTATAAAATATATTATTACAACGTATAGTAATATGTGAGATTGGTATGGCTGGTATATGCTACAGGTATATTGCGCATATATCATTATTCATTATATATATATTACCCTGCACGATCGTGCGACGTCGGACTTAAGTGAATACTCGTGTCGCATAATGTAATATCATATCATATATTATTATATATTACACCAATACACTTAACCCCCTCGTGCCAGGAGGACGTGTCGTCGTCGGCGCGAGACCTTTCGGCCACGGTCGAGACCGGAACAGGAAACGTCGTCGTAGTCGTAGTCGTCGTAGTCGTCGGGGTCCCGTCGGGTCACACGCACACATTCGACGACCGTCCGTCCGTCCGTACGACGTGCGTAGACTGTTTAATAGGTATTACATTATTATTATTATTATTATGACGTTTCCACCTCGACAGTCGCCTGCGCACGACGTCGGTTTGAAAAAAATAAAATAATGTCCGTCTATCACCCGACACGTCTCTCCTAAAAAGCGAACGCAGACGAAAAGTCGTAAAAACGGTATTTTCATTGACGCGGCTCGTACGCGTACACGGTGTATAATATAATATTATAATAATATTATTATTATATTATGATATTCCACTGCGCGGCTGTCTGCGGGGATCGCAAGATGCGTATCGCACGTAGTTTTGTCCTTATCGTTTCGAGACACCATATTATTATTTTAATACCCACTGTAATACTGTATATAATATATACAAGGCGGAGTTTGTCGTTTGCGCATAATTAATCCTTTAGGTTAAAAAAATTCAGTTGGTATCGTTTGCGCACACCGCGTAATATGTTTTAGCAATATAATATTATATTATCACAATATATATAGTGATAGTATATAACTATATTCAGTGGCTAGCATATTAGTCTTATAGTACATACACCGATAATAGTATTTATACAATTATACTGCGAGTAAATAATATAAGGTTCGAAGAGATTTAGATTTAAAAATTATATTTTATGTTTTTATTTTTGTGAATGACCAATATTATTCGAGACCATTATTATTAAACGAATCTGATCAAACCTATACAGATAATCACTCATCGTATTTTAGTTATTTTCAATTCTTAATGTATAACAATATAGATATGTGCAATAACGAGTTGTATATAAAAGATTATTCACAACAATAGCGATGCGCAAACGTCCAAACGTCACGTCACCGGGAGATAATTTTTTTGCAGGTACATTTTATCGGACGAACGGAAGTCGTGATGCCTTTGCAGTTATCTGCAGTTTTATCGACTGCTATTATCACGATTTACAGGTGTCAATTTGACACATAATATAATATTATTATCGTGTTGTATGTCGCTGTGCCCCCGACAAACGTCGAAAATCTTTTGGAAATAGGTCTTACATTCGAATTATTGAAGATCGCGATACACGCCCTCTATCGTTGCTCTATCCTGCGTCGGGGTCAAAGAAGTGAGACAATAAATAGTGCCCCACTGCCCCCCCCCCACCACCACACCGGTCTCTACGGTATCTTGTCGAGTAGTCCCTCGAATTCGTTGACAAAATCCCATTATGCGTAGTATTATAATATTATTATGTATACACGTTACGTCGTAGGTCTATGTTATTGAAAAAAACTTGATTCAATTTTTAAAAAATTGTCACGACCCCTCTTATCGTTTGAGAAACTCAGATAAGTATTATACTCGTGTAATATTATTATAGGCATACTGTAGTACAGCACGGCGGAGATCGCTGTAAGAATAATAATGTTACCGTATCTACCCGAGCGCGGTTAGGTCTGCAGGCGACACCTGTTGTGGTCGGCGGCGGTGGCGGTACGGGTGAGATAACAGCCTGCAGTATACGGTGCCGGCGCCGCGGTCGGGTTATTAAAATAATATATTATGCGCGCGAGGGTGAATATATTTCCACCGAAATGACGGTTCGGAGACGGACGGCAACAAGTGGTTACCAGACGCGCAATAATAATTATTGTAATATTATTATGTCGTGTGTATACCACTATATATATACCTGCAGGTATTATACACGTATATGATAATATATACATTGCCCATCGTCGCTGTTCGCTGTAGTATATACCTCTATATATTATGTATATATTATACTCGTATTATATTTTACACATGCATAATATTATTAATTATTATTGTTAGCGAGTGACGCGTTAATTCAGACGTTTCGTAAAAAGACCTACTTATAATATTATAATATAATATCGTGTTCAATAAATTATAATGACGTTATTGCACATCGCACATCGGTCTAAAATTTAAATAGATATCGGCCGTGTGAAACGGTTGGCGTGTAGGTACCTGTATAAATGAAAATATGTATAAATAACACGCGGTTCGCGTGCACCTATACCTACTTCCATATTATAGTTTTAGTCGATTTATATAATATAACAAGTCAGTCGTACGCGGTGTGGTATATAATATTTTAATATATTAAAACCATAGTATATATATCAGCTATACCCGTTCGGCGTATTCGTCTTCGTCGTCGTGTTAAGGAGAATCGGATAAGGTCATACGGTAAAAAAAAAATATTCGCACACTTATCGCAGTGTTACGCAATTACATTATTGTGTGTACTGTGTAGTACACGTATGCGCTTTTAAAAATTGCAATTAAATTGCCGTATAATTGTACGATTAATATTACCTATATAGAATAATATATTATAATACTATATAACGCGTCAAATAATAAATAATAATGAATGATTGATTATCGATGGAACGAAACGCAATGAAACCACGTTACACTCTATACTCTATACCTAATACCTATATTATGCAGATACGTAGGTACGAACTACGAATCGCAGAATAAACAGACAATATTAATATATAAATATATTTCAATATTTTGACCATTATTGTATACCTACGACCAGTGGCGTAATTACAACGGGGTCCAGGGATACTGGAGCCCCCTCCCCCCCAGAAAAAAGTTGATAATACGCCACAGCCTACGATGACACTCCGCCAGAGTTAGTGAAAATACTTCAATAAATCACAATAATAAGCAGGCATACCTACTTTATAGTTCGACAATATGAGGGGTTTGAATCGAAATATTTTGAACATAAAAACATAAACGATCGTATGATTATTATTTATTATAAAATGAAACATTTATATTGTGTCAACGCCAATCCTTGTTTTCTTCTTTGAATTTTGCAAAAAGCAAAAGTCTATCTGTCTATGTAAACATTAAGTAAACAATAACATTGTATAGGCATGATATTGGACTTATCGGTAGATCTCAAACGGCTCCCATAGCTGATCCCGTGCACTTCGTTGCCCATTAAAAAAATTAATAATGCCACCTCTATATGAATAATATGATTTATTTATTTTATAAAATAACGGTTAAAATATACTCAACAACATACTTCAATTTTGTCGCCTAAGCCAAATATTAAGTTAAGATTAACCTGAAGTGCATGCATCTAAACCACCTAGGTAGGCAATCCACTGATGGATCCTATTACTATATTGCAATCTCCCGATGGATTGCGGGCCCCGTGAGGTGCGTAAGTGAGTGATATCAGAATTAAGTAGGTACATGAAAAACATATATTGCTCGCAAACATTTGCGAGGGTATTTCTTACTACATTTTCCATTATTCATACATGGCGATCTAATATTTAACTCGCCGCATGGGCCATGAATCATATTTTTGCATACTATTTCATAAAGTATAGGATCTCTGTCTTTGTCCGGTATCTCGGAAGAAATATTAATTTTATCAATTCCATCTGGCTGAATTTTCGTCAATTTAACTCTAGGGTTTAACTTATAGGGTTGTCAATGGTTACAAGTAAACAGCACATAGCAACCATGGTTACCAATAGCAACCGTATATAAACAAATATTTCCATCGTAAATCTCAAAATCCCTGTGTGAGCACCTCACATCACCACCTCACCTCACCACTTTGTGAATCTAAACCACCCAGGGCGTCATCCAAATGCATACAAAAAAATTCATTTAAATCGGTCCAGTAGTTTTCTTGGTTAGCGCGGTCTTAGGAAAACCCTATTGACCCTATCGACTAACTAACCTAAGAGGCCATAACTCCGGAATCACATATCGCACAGCGTACAAACTTCACAGAAACCATCTACCTATCAATCTCAATATGCTCTGAAATTTTTATCGAAATCGGTTCGGTGAATCTTGAGCCATAAAATTTATTCAAAATGTACACTTATTTTTATATATATAGATAATTATACATAATATTCTATGTACCTATATACTCGTAGTATTATTAGGTAGGTACCTGTATTGTAATAATGTATATTATATTGACTTAAAAAAACAATATGTATTAACCCTATATAATCATTAGTTTGAGATATGAAAAATAATTATAATTACGTTCATCAGGAACTTGATCTATTTACATTTTTTTCTAACGCTTTTATACGATAATAGTTCTTATAGTAACTTAATTAATAGGTACCACGCGATATTTTGGTATAAATTTTGGTTTTCATTTTTCTTCTATTTTTTTTTTTGTGAGTAGTTTTTGGATTTTAGGTTTCAATTCTGACTTTTTTTCGTGTTATGTATTATTTTGTTTAAACAAAATATTTTAAAAAGAAATAATAATGTATACCTATCTAATGTGTCATTTATACCTTAATCCTTCAATTAATTATACAATTATTCATACCTGTAATTATTTTTATTTTTGTTAACAATACAGCAGCAGTGTAACCTGTATGTTCTTATTATTGTTTTCTAATCACCAGACAGTTTTAAAATTAGCCTTAAAAATATATTTCCTCTTCTATTCAAAAAAAAAAAAATTAAACTGTGGTAATTTTTTGAAATTTGTCGGTAATTTTACAGTGCGTTTATCAAACATTTTTAGGCCAACCTGCACTTCTGATCCATCGTAGGTACCTATATTCGTACCTCCTGGATAATTATGTTGACTTTTTTTAATTTTTAAACGTATAGGTTTATAGGTATAATGGTAATAATCTGATTTATAGAAATTAAAAAATAATCGTTTGTGAAACGGCCTGTTGAAAATTATTGTGCCGGTGACTAAATCATGAGTCAGCTGACCGCAGACACATACTTTAATATAAGGATCATACCTAAACATAATGATATAATATTTAAGCGTATAAAATAAACACTATTATAGCTCATCAGTGTTTTTCGGTTTATACACCGCGGTATAGGTACATATTACTTTTGTCATGTACCGCGTGTTATATTATGTAAAAGTTGTAATGACAGTGTTTTAAAACGTGTCGAGAAATGTAGTGACATCTCGTAAAAGCTAATTCCACGTCTTATCGTGTGTACATTTTAATATTATTAAAGTACAATATAATATTATTATTATAGTACGTAGGTAGGAGCAGTGCGTGTGCTATGTATATATACGTTATGACACATAGATACGAAACATCAACCCGCGTTTTCTCCGATGTTAATCACACGATGGTTTACTTTTAGAGAAGATGACGAAAGGAACCGTCGTAAATTAATTATTCGATGTGTATCTTGAAATAAAAATAATAGAAGTCGTTCCGAATGAAAACACTAAATTATTATAAAGTCTCGTGTCGTTAGAAGAGAAAACACACGATGCATGCCGTAGCTCCTAAAATAATTATCAACCTTCTGCGCATTAATTGTCTCACCGTATGGAATTTATTTTTGCGAATGATTCATATATATATATATATATATATTATATTATACAAATATATCATAACGTTTTACTTTTATAACAATTTCCCAGTTATCGTTCGGCTGTTTCTCTCCTATCTCTGTTGTACCTAAACCTACTTCAAACTTCACAAACTTAAAAATCAATACTTTTCCATCTGCAGCAGACTATCGTCTATTAGAAGTTTCTTTAAATGTATTTAATGTAATTTTAAAACAAAACCAAAATTAGTTTTAAAAAAAAGCATTTTCTTATATTTTGAGGCCCATTAACATCTCTGTGGTGTGGTATTTTATAATATGTTTTTTGAAAAAAAAAGCATAATGGCAAAAAATACTGATTGAAATGCATAAATAACTATTCTAATGAGCCAATTACTTTACCTACCACATGAATATTGTATGAATACCATTAACGAGAACTAGACTTAATCTGTGTATCTGACAATGCGGTATATTATATGGACATAGATTTTTTGCTAAAGCTTTTTTAGAGAAAATCTGGGTAGTCCCTGGCCTACCAGACCTACCTTTTGGCTACGCGCCTGGTGCGTTTGTTCGGGAAACACGCAGAGACGCCATTGCTGATATCGCGACCACCACCACCGCCGCCGAATCCGAAAAAACCCTCGGTGCTCCGATTTTGGTAAAAGACTACTTCCGGCGATTCTCATTGAGTTTGAATATGATGGGAATTTTGTCTTGACAAAATATAACACTCGTTCGGATAAACGGACGGACGTGAATTATTATAATATTAGCAAACTAATAAAGTATTTAAATATTGTGTTACGCGTATTGCGCCCGTTTGTTGTTCGGGGTAGAAGCCGTTGCGCAAATAATAATACGTCTTTTCGTGTCGTATTCCTATCGCGTGGCTATTAAAGTGAGAGATATCTATTGCTTTTCCTTAACACCGCCACACCATCGCGTGTGCTCGCGTTTGCGAAGTTACCCAACAACGAGTACTGAACCATCAACTTTAAATATCAATATTCAATACACAATATCTAATGAATAAAAGTAAACAAATACTTATTTATAAAATAATTGCAATTATTTATTACGAATTGCAATTTATAACAGTTAAACAGTCGTTGCAGTATTGAAATAAATATCTAATGATCGAATAAAATATTCTAAGTATTAATAATAATGTCACTCGAGTATTCATATAATATTTTACTATTTATTTTACATACAATTACTTCAAGTCCAAAAGCAATCAGATGAAAATTATTCTAAGTGCTAAGTAACAAATAATTGTAACGATTTGCGTGTAGGTGCTTAGACTCAGATATCAAAAAGCCGACTACGTGAAGATCCGCAAGGGACTATCTTATAATATAACAGATAACTATGCTATAGAGCCCGACGGTAGGATTACATGACGGACATCTCCAGAGGAATATATCATAGACCATTTAGAATAAAATAATATGACCTTTCATAATAATTAGTTGCCGTTACGATATTTTCTGTATAATATCCTTACTTGTCTGTTTTTGTCTTCATAATGCCAAAATATTGTGTGACTCCACAGTGTATTATGTCAATGATCTAATATTATTCGCATTGCATTGCTGCACATTACAACTAATTTTCCTTCAAGATAAAAGTCCAAAGTCCGTCACAGTCATAATATGATAAGAAGAGTATCCATTACCATATACACTGAAATCCGCTTAATGTAACCACCGGTTAATGTGGGCAGCCGTCTAATAAATGTAAAATGGTCTGGTCCTGAACTTAAAAAATACTGCTTAACGTGGGTAGGTTTTTATACATAAATTTAGGGTTAGTATGTTTATGACCTTAAAAACACTAAAAAATGCATGCAAATATGCACAATAAATATCAAAATATGCCCTTAAAAAAAATTAAACATGTTATTTTAAAATTTTATTTCTAATCCAAAATGTATTTTAAATTAATTTACAACTTTTTTTACAACTTTAAACTTAAATACAAATATATAAAAATATATTTTGAAATTAAAAACATAGGTACTTACAGTAAATTAATATTTAATTTTGTTTTTACTCAAAAGACACAAATAGGTATACATACAAATGCGTAGATTTATTGTCACTGCTTTCTTTTGTGTTACTTTTGAAAGTTTACTCTATTTTGTCCTATCGACACACTATCGCAATCATCGGTCGTAGACATGATAAATAAACGTAGAGTTAAAGTTAAGATAAGTAGGTAATAAAGATAAGTTATTTTTATTGAGATTTATATTGTATCTAAGTTATTTTTTGGCGAAATATGCATTTATTTACTATTTTTTTGGCCAAATATGCATTTATTTACAATTTTTTTCAAAATATGCATTTATTCATAAAAATCTTTAAATATGCAAAAATATGCAAAATAAAATTGAATGTATCTGATTCTATGTCGCACAAAACGAATTTATAACTTGGTCTGCAATTTGCACGACTAAAAGAAAAAATATGCAAAAGTCATAAACATCCTAACCCTATACATAATACTTGAAAATACCTATATTGAGTGTACACTACTCGAGATAAGATTAAACCATTAATTATGTCAATAGGATAGTGTGTACCAATACTATTCCTTATCAAACCTTAATAGATTTGGCAATATAAGCGGTGAACAAACATCAACTACAGCGACATACAATCAGTATTACCGTGAACTCCAACGCGTCTTTACTCGTAAAAGGTCTTTCCGTAAGTGAACAAAATCGCAGTTTTAGACAAAGTTTTTTATTTGAAAGCTTTGTGTTTTTTTTACTTATTTCAGTTTTAATGAGAACTGGTAACGACGTGCTCACATTAAGCGGAATCCATTGTACTATTGATACTATGTATTCATTTTTAATTTTATTGTTATCCTGTCGTCAAACTTGATTTTATAATATCTATATGAACTGCATACATTTTGATTATTAAATATTATTACTCACAAGACGTGGAAGTATAATAATATATTATAAATAGTTAGCAACCTGTAAACAATCAATTGTGTATAATTTTTCAGTGCTGGTTGCATAGGTGTCAAAACTGATAGTTAGGTCACGATAATTTAACTAACTGCATACATTTAATATTTTAATATTAGTTGTAAAATGAGAGAGAGTAAAACTCTGGGATTTTATATCAAACGCATACCGAAAATTAGAGCATTTATATTAGTGACATTGTGTATATTGACCGTGATCGTGGTTTATTACAGAAATGTAAGTATTTTTCAACAAAATAACCGTATCATTCTAAAGATATAACCAGATATCCCTACACATCCAACTATTATTATTATACAGTGTGGTTCACCAACAATACTCAAACCACTATTATCCTTTAATAATGCATTTATTTAAATTCTGATTTTGGGAACTTTTTATTGTACTTAATGACCATATTTTCAATTGGGTCTTTGGATTTTTTACCATTTTAAGAGTGTCATGTGATAATAAAAACTTTCTATTGACTTTACAATGAAGTATTTACTATTTTGTATTATTATTGTCTCCACCTCCAGGAACAGTAAAATTACATCAATCTTTAATTTCAAGCGTGGTTTCTAATATCGAATTTGATCAAGTTGGTACTTTTGGAGAGGGGGGATAAAAAGTAAAAATGTTCAGTACTTCACAATAAGAAATTATGCTTATTTATTTTTAAGAATTCCAAGTTTCATATTGAAATGGGTAAGTAATAATACCAACAGTCAATGTCAATAAAAAAAAGAATAACCATTTTATCTATACATAGATAATGAAATTATTAATCCTCATACGAGTAGACTATTTTGTGCCAAATACAAATTACGCCTAATAATTTTGTGACATAAAAAAATAAAAATGTTCATTTACAAGGCTAGAAATTCTTTTGCTTAGAATTTTCTTTTGACAGAATTCTGTAGAGAACTAAAAAAAAGGAACTATTCAGTAACAACTGTAAAAATGATTAAAATATATTTCCCCGTTGTAGTACCTATTACATTTATAGGACTTTACTCAACGGCGCATTATATTTACGACAAAGAATTGACCACAATAAAATATTTAAATTTCTTATTGTTGGGTATCACAAAATACATTAATATTTTGCCTATTTTATTTTTATGTTTTAAGCCGTAATAAGTATTTGTAAATTGTTTTTCAGCACGACATCGTCCCAACCGTCAGTTATACACGTTGTAAGACACTACTAAAGCTTAAAGTTTATATTATAGTATTAGTTTGATTGACATAATAATCGTGTAAAAAATTTAGTCAAAAATATAGGTGCTGATGACAATTTCACTAGTTCGAGATTGGTGTGGCCGGAACAGTTTCCCTATGGCGACAGAATCAGAGAGCAAATGAATTACGTGCCCAAAGGCTACAGGTACGAGATGACACCATTCAAGCGGATTTTAGTTCAAAACGGCATTGGCAAAAAATGGGAGCTTCTCAAACCCGATCAGGGCGAATTCGTTGGATGTCCCGTCAGTCAATGTCGGTTGACGTACAACAAGTCACTGGGCTCAGATGTCGACGCGGTTCTTTTCAGGCATTCTTACAGCCGCCCTGTATATCGAAGACCGCCAAATCAGGTAATCAATAACCACGTTATAATAAAGTTTATTACAAACTGTATTGTTTTATCATATTTTCGCATTTAGTGTTAGGTACAGTCGTTGCCAGATAAATTTGCACGGCGGTGGCGGAGCTATTCAGTATGTATCCCAAATTAGTCGCGATTTGTTTCGACCGTGCTGCGCGCCCCAGTCGTCCTTACCAATTTGTTTATTTTAAATTTATAAAAATGTCTACTTTTTGTTTTACAAAAGTCTTTTTTAGAATATTTATTTATAAATTATTAACTTAAAATCAGTTTTTAAATGTTAGAAAGCATTTTCAGATATTCCAGAATTAAAATAAATAGATAGATGACGCCACTAGTAAGAAATAGGATATCCCAATTTTCTAATTTCCTGCGCAATTTCTTTAATTTTTCTTTCCGTAAGAACTTTGTACTAAGTATAAGAAAACTTAAAAAAAGTTGAATGAAATCGGTAAAGGCGTTCTCAAATTATGACGCGACCGGTGGAAATAGAGATTCGTTTTATATACACACACGCAGATATAGTAACTACAGTGGCTTTTTTATTCCAAATGTATTCATTTTATTATACTCTAGTCATATACTCAAATATAACGGTAAAAAGTGGTAAATATTTTTGATACATTCATGTGAGCTGCAAAGGGCTTAAAACATTTTCCAGCACGAGAGGCACTTATGGACATAGACAATATAATATTATATTGGTAATGCAATTTTATTGATACCGCATCCCGCGTTATTATTCTGTCGTTTATCCTATAGATTTGGATTTTATATAACACCGAGGCCCCGTTTTCCACGTCAACTGTAAGCGATGCCAACGTATTCAATTGGACGGCTAACTACCGCTGGGACAGTGATGTACCGCGTCCTTATGGTTACTTCATGAAAAATAATTTGCCTCTGCCCCGAGACGGGGAAAAAAATTACGCTCTGCACAAGACTAAGAAAGTGGCGTGGTTCGTTTCGAACTGCAGTCCGAACAGCAATCGTACGATTTATGCAAACGAACTCGCCAAACACATTTCGGTTGACGTTTACGGCGGCTGCGGGACGCTCGAATGTCCCCGGACGAAAGAAGCTGAATGCTTTCAGATGCTGAAAAACGATTATAAATTCTATTTGTCATTTGAAAACTCGCATTGCATTTATTATGTAACTGAAAAATTTTTTAGGAATGCACTGAGGTGAGTACAAACATTCAAAAACTTAAAATATTCTACTATAAGATCTCTTAAACAAATTTAATTTTGATAATTCTCACCTAACTTGCTTTATGCTTAGGTATATAATAAACACTTAACAATTGATACTCAGTTAACTATATTATTACACATAATTATAAGGAGGGCTTCAGAGTTTTTTTTAGTACGGCGTTGTATAAATTTATAAAATAATATGATAATCACACGTATTAATGCACAGATATGACGTGTTGCCGATCGTCATGGGGCCGAAACGGAGCGATTACGAATTGATGGCGCCACACAATTCATTCATACACGTCGACGACTTCGGGTCGCCAAAAGAGCTTGCCGACTATTTGCACTTGTTGGACCGCGACTTCCAGTTGTACAACGAATACTTTCAGTGGAAGGACTCGGGCACGATCGTCGAGAACACTCGGTTTTACTGCCGTCTGTGCGCGATGCTTCACGACACGAAACGCGCACCCAGACACTACGAAGACATCAACATGTGGTGGAGAGCCCAGAACACGTGCAAAATATTATGATACGATATTGTTTTGAAATTAAGTGTAATATTTTTGTTTTCCAAACGATCTATTAAGCGCGATAACTGTTCAATATTGTAATCGCAATACTGGCAACGATGTTGTTGTTCGTAATCATAATATGTGTTGTAGGTAAATTGTATAGTAACTGTATGCATGGTTCAAGGCCACTAGAGCCTGGCCAGAACGACTATGTATTGTGGTTGGGGGCAAAGGCTATAATTTCTCAGAAACTATTGGACACCCATATAAAATTTTTTTTATAATTATCAATTATGTTGAAGGAAAAAAGGTCTTTTGGCCATATGTAATTTTTGACCAAACTTAAAACAAAGGGTTTTAGTTTTCGCCTGTAAAGAAATAAATAATATTCATCATCAACGATAAAAAAGTTTTGATTCCCATTCACCTAGGTATTTTTCATTGAACGTCTTATTAAAATATAATTTAACAAATTAAATAATATAATAATTTAACTTTGTTAATATATTTTTTTTTTTGACTATATAAAGTATAATACCTACATTTAGGTAAGCGTTTAGATAAATTATCTTAATATGAACTAACGCTGGTCAGACCGGTGCCTTGTTTTCTGCTCCATACCAAGATCACAAGTGGAAAACGATACGAGAGAACTCCATCGGTAAATAGTAAATAGAACACATACTAAAAAAAAAACTATCGACATTTTTCGAGACGTACCTCGCAGACATTTATCTTTTGAAAGTCGAATAATTATTCTTCACGGTTGCGGATGCGCTCGACGTACAGCTGATTAATCACAATAGTATTATAAAAATGTGTTTTTTTTTTTTTGTGGTATTAGAAATGTTGCCAACGAATGACGTGAATTATTGCAAGATTCGAGAACAATATCAAACATGTAAAAACATCCGTCCTGTAAGTCACAGGTTACGTATGGGTCTCGATCACGACAAGGATAAAAAATAAATTACTCTCTAGGAACATAATCTATTTGGCGTCTATAAATGTCTCTGTCCTGGTACCACAAAACAGCAGGGATGGACATGTTGTGCAACTCTCCAACCTCATATGTGGATCGGTTCAATCTAATACCCTATATTATGTATTTTATAATCATTGTTGAAAAATAATTTTTATGAACAGATTAAAACATTATTTGTATAACGTTTCATGTGGTGAAAACGCGTTTTACGTGATAATATAAAGTTTAAAGTATTAATCTTGATGAAAGGACGAGCTCCTGTATGAAAGCAACAGCTGTTGTGCTAGTATAATTGTAGCTCCCATTTAGGTACGTTATAGCGTGAGTATTATTATTTAAAAAACAAACGATTCTATATATGTTTACTATCAGTAATAAATAATAATACACACAGTGTCTTAAATAATGCGTTTTTGAGGTTATTTCTGAGAATTTGTCCACTTACAAAGGTGAAAAATTTTCTTTTTTAAAAAAAAAATAATGGGATAATATACTCCGTTGACCCACTTTAGCGCATGTTTACTGAGCCACCAAAACATTCAGACCCCTTGGTCGGAGATTGGTGGTCTGTGATTGGTCGGCGGTGTTCGGCGATCGGCGTTGCTTGTCGTAGTAAGCAGCTTCCGCTGTGACGATCCTCATTAGCGCTTCGAGGAGGCAGTGGCATGCGCAGAAGTGATCGGTTTTCGTCGAGCGAGTGGGTCAACTTACTGTGAACAGAGTACCTATAGTCATTCTTATCACATGCGATGCTATTGGTGGTAATAAGACATTTGGCCACAACAATATTGGATAATTCATCACACCGTAGAATATTTTGCCTTCTCGTTACTTTAAAAACTATAACAAATCTTTACATCAAACATGATTAACACAATTGAAATAATAGTAAAAGTGCATCATGCCGCGGCCGCACAGATATATTTAAAATCATACTAAACCACTATGATCATAGATTTTTTTGTCATAGACATTTATTTAATTAATCGAGAGCTTCAAATTATGTGTCTGAACTAGCACTTGATTTGCTTAATAAATATAAAACTTCTTAAATTTTAATAAGTCTTTTTCTCTTACAGAGTTACCCAACAACGAGTACTAAACCATCAACTTTAAATGTCAATATTCAATACTCAATAGCTAATGAATAAAAGAAAACAAATACCTACTTATTTATAATATCATTATTATTTATAACCAATTGCAATTTAAAACAGTTAAAAAGTCGTTGCAGTTTAAGTATTGAAATAAATATCTAATGATCGAATAAAATATTCTAAGTATTAATAATAATGTCACTCGAGTATTTAATAATATTTTACTATTTATTTTACATACAATTACTTCAAGTCCAAAAGCAATTAGATGAAAATTATTCTAAGTGCCTAGTAACAAATAATTGTAACGACTTGCGTGAAGGTGCTTAGACTCAGATATCAAAAAGCCAACTACGAGTAGAATCGCAAGGGACTCTCCTATAATATATTATAATATACTCTTTTTCAAATAAGAATGAACCGCTTTCCCTCCTTGGAAAATGTATTTTGTCATTAACTTAGAAATCTCAGAATTCACAATTGCTACACACAACCACCTCATGGCCAGAAAAGACCCTCCCATGGGTAAATCATGTGGTGTGGAGTTCACGGCCAAACACTTAATAACTGAATGTTTAATGTACACTGACTCCAGAATTAATCACCATATACCATACCAATTAAGTGAAGCTCTACAACTAGATCTCCTATCAAACAACAACATCATCAACTTCCTAAAAGAAATTAGTTTATAAAATCTAATTTAAGTTCATATTAAATGTAAACCAAATCCAAAACTAATGTAAATTAATAACTTATATCCTAGTAACTGATGTTTTTAAGATTAAAAAAAAAAAAATTTATTTTTATATCAGGGTATTTATATCCAAAAAAAAATTAAAATTAAAATTCACTTTTTGAATCATAACAAAAAATGAATAAATGTTTATATCAGGCTATTTTAGAAGTCGTGCCGCTTAGATGTTAATCACATTACTCTATTACAGTTATTATACGTTTAATAAACACAAAAATGCATAGAAACAGATATCAGCTATTGTGAGTTGTTCTAATATAAATAAGCTGAATATCCGTATCAAAATATTTTAAAAATCCACCAACTTAAATAAAATAAAAAAATAAAATATAAATGCGCTATGACGTATACCGTATACGTATATAATTATCAGCTAATAGTTTGTGATTTTTTTTTTTGTATTGTAAACATTTTCCACCAATGACAATACGTTTTTTTTTTTTATCGCATTTTTAAATGTTTAATTTAAATGTAAATGACTATTTTAAGATTTGTTATCTAGAAGAATAGTTTAATAATAAGCAAGTGGAATACAGTGTCAAATGCTGTAACCCTATACACCATCACGAATATTTACCACGCAATCATAATTATTATGTAGGCAAATGCTGTAAGCCTCGACCAGGTCATAAATAAAGCTGAATTGATGATATAAATAACTATTACCAACTTTCAGTTCTTAAAATTATTGATTATACAGATATCACATAATCAATAAAAAATAAAAAATTAGATAAAAAACTATTATGTTAGTAAATATATCATGTTTAAAGTGTCTCCTGTAAAATTATGTTTGTGTGGGTTACGACAGTTGGCCTTTTAACCATCGTTATAATACTATTATGTGCAATCCAAATAATATTGAAACAGCTGCATCTGAAACTAAACCGCGGGCACACGTTATTTACTCAGAATAAAATAAATTAAAACTTTAAAATTAATAGATAGTTAGCAACCTATAAACACGCAATTGTGTATATAATCTTCCTGTGCGGGTTACATAGTTGAACGTTCGTTGTTTAAGTTTTATTCATTCAAGTTCGAAACTGATAATTAGGTAACGATAATTTAAGTGCATATTTTTAATATTAGTTGTAAAATGAGAGAGAGTAAAACTCTGGGATTTTATATCAAACGCGTACCGAAAGTTAGAGCATATATATTAGTGATATTGTGCATATTGACTGTGATCGTGGTATTTTACATAAATGTAAGTATTTTTCAACAAAATTTACCGTATCATTCTAAAGCTATAACCAGATATGCCTACACCATCCAACTATTTTTATAAGAATACAATATTATACAGTGTAATGTACCGACAATACTCGAACTTCTTTTATCCTTTACTAATGCATTTATTCAAATTTTGAATCTGAGAACTTTTTATTGTACTTAATGACCATATTTTCAATTGGGTCTTTGGATTTTTTACCATTTTAAGAGTGTCATGTGATAATAAAAACTTTCTATTGACTTTACAATGAAGTATTTACTATTTTGTATTTTGTCTATTACATAGGGGTCAAAACTGATAATTAGGTCACGGTAATTTAACTGCATATATTTAATATTTTAATATTATTTGTAAGATGGTAGAGATTAAATCTCCAGGAATCACGTATACCGAAAGTTAGAACATTTATATTAGTGACATTATGTACATTGACTGTGATGGTATTTTTCAACAAAAAAAACTGTATCATTGTAAAGCTATAACCAGATAGGTTAGGTTAACCCCCTTCCCCCTCAGAATTTTTTTCAGTTAAAACCTTGATTCAAGTATATTTTAACTAATGTATTCGGCACATAATATTTACGATAAAGTAATGACCTGCCAAATGTAGTACACAACCATTATTTAAATATAGTATTGTTTACCATATATATATATGAGTATCACAAAATAAATTATTATTATGCCTGATTCCTTTTTGTGTTTTAAATCGTAATAAATATTTGTAAATTGTTTTTCAGCAGGACCTCGTCCCAACCGTCAGTTATACACGTTGTAAGACACTACTAAAGCTTAAAGTTTATACTATATAGTATTAGTTCGATTGACCTAATAATCGTGTAAAAAATTTAGTCCAAAATATAGATGCTGGTGTCAATTTCACTAGTTCGAGATTGGTGTGGCCGGAACAGTTGCCCTATGACGACAGAATCAAAGAGCAAATGTATTACGTGCCGAAAGGCTACGTGCACGAGGCGACACCGTTCAAACGGATTTTAATCCAAAACGGCATCGGCTACGAATGGGAGATTCTCAAACCCGATCAAGGCGAATTCGTTGGATGTCCTGTGAGTCAATGTTGGTTAACGCACAACAAGTCACTGGGCTCGGATGTCGACGCGGTCCTTTTCAGGCATTATTACATCCGCCCTGAGTACCAAAGGCCACCAAATCAGGTAAGCAATAACCGCGTGGCACTCGTCAACCAAAAAACAATTCGGCTGATCAACGTAGCTAATTTTGGGCGAGACACTTTTCGACCAAAAACGTACCCTTCCCTTTTCGGCCGATTCACTTTTCGACCAAATTTTGAAAAAGGTGGATTCCCCTTTCAACCAAAAACGTACCCTTCCCTTTTAGGCCGATTCACTTTTCGGCCAAAAAAATATTATTAAATAAACATTATACCTACAAATATAAAAGTATACAAATATTTACTTTTAGGTAATTATAAAGCATAGCTATATGTATACTGTACCTGTCGAGTTGTCCGTTTTGATAATCTAAGTTATTATTATAGGTTTTAATAATTGTCGATTTGTATAACATTAATATTGTGTATTATATTAAACTTTTTTTTTTGGTCGAAAAGTGAATCGGCCGAAAAGGGAAGGGTACGTTTTTGGTCGAAAACGGCCATGCCCGCTAATTTTGTTTCAAAGTTTGAATATTTTGAGTCTTTATTCGTTGGTGTACCATAAATGAATAGCAACATTAATTTTTCGATATGTGGCATAATTCAGCTATTCATTTTGTAAAGGCAAACTATTTTAGGAATAAAGGAATATAAAATTAAAAAAAGAACTATCATATACCAACTATTTATTTTTATTTATAATTATTCTAACAATATTCATTACTTTGATTTCATTATAAGAAAATATAAAGTATATTTGATGTAATTTCATGGTTGTTCCTGCGGGTTTCTAGTAAAAGTGACACTACAAATAATGTATAATAATTTATTTTGATCATGTTTCTGCCACGTTTCAATAGAGAAAAGAGACGCGAGTGTTGAAAATACTGAAAATTAGACGACTGTACACGAAATTAACCCCTCAATAGTCAATATATATAGAATAACAAAAATATCTTTAATAAAATTACCACTCCGGCTTTTTTGTATTCAAATGTATTAATTTTATTACCCTATCAGGCCCATGTAGGCTATAATAAAGGACTAAAATATTTTCCAAACGCTAGTTATGGACATAGACAATATAGTATTATAGGTAATGCAATTTTATTGATACTGCATATTTAGTCATTTGTCTTATAGATTTGGATTTTATATAACACCGAGGCCCCGTTTTCCACGTCAACTGTAAGCGATGCCAACGTATTCAATTGGACGGCTAACTACCGCTGGGACAGTGATGTACCGCGTCCTTATGGTTACTTCATGAAAAATAATTTGCCTCTGCCCCGAGACGGGGAAAAAAATTACGCTCTGCACAAGACTAAGAAAGTGGCGTGGTTCGTTTCGAACTGCAGTCCGAACAGCAATCGTACGATTTATGCAAACGAACTCGCCAAACACATTTCGGTTGACGTTTACGGCGGCTGCGGGACGCTCGAATGTCCCCGGACGAAACAACAGGAATGCTTTCAGATGCTGAAAAACGATTATAAATTTTATTTGTCATTTGAAAACTCGCATTGCATTTATTATGTAACTGAAAAATTTTTTAGGAATGCACTGAGGTGAGTACAAACATTCAAAAACTTAAAATATTCTACTATTAGGTCTTTTAAACAAATTTAATTTTGATCATTCTCACCTAACTTGCTTTATGCTTAGGTATATGATAAACAATCGATTCTCAGTTAACTACATTATTATTACACATAATATAATTAGGGCTTCAGGGTATTTATTTTTGTATGGCGTTGTATAAATGTATAAAATAATATGATAATCACATGTATTAATGCACAGTTATGACGTGTTGCCGATCGTCATGGGGCCGAAACGGAGCGATTACGAATTGATGGCGCCACACAATTCATTCATACACGTCGACGACTTCGAGTCGCCAAAAGAGCTTGCCAACTATTTGCACTTGTTGGACCGCGACTTCCAGTTGTACAACGAATACTTCCGGTGGAAGGACTCGGGCACGATCGTCGAGGACACTCGGTTTTACTGCCGCCTGTGCGCGATGCTTCACGACACGAAACGCGCGCCCAGACACTACGAAGACATCAACAAGTGGTGGAGAGGCCCGGGCACGTGTGAAAGTTGATTATACGATAATATTTTAAAATTTTGTGTAATATTATATTCATACGTTTTTTCCAACGACCTAAAGTCGCAACAACTGTTTAATATTGTAATACTGGCAACTATGTTGTTGTTCGTAATCATTATTTGTGGTTGTATGTAAATATTGTATAATAATTGTATGCCTGGTTCAAGGCTACTAGAGCCTTACCAGAACGACTATGTATTGTGGTTGGGGGGGGGGGGGGGGTGCAAAGGAGACATTTTCTCAGAATAAGGCTTGAAACTTTACACACAAAGCCGTTCTAAGTTAACCTTACTGCGGGTAAATTAAATAACAGACTTATTATCACCCGAAAAACAAAATTTACTAATAGTAATATTAACATTATATACAAACATAATAATATTTATTATTTACTAATACTTTATGCAACAAAAAAAATTTTATTTTATTTTTTTAAAGTGTTTAAAGGCTCGTCAAAGTTTGATGGTAGTGTGTGAAAATGCTATTTTTGTAAGTATATATAATATATTGAACAACTACAGATCATTTTCATACTAGAAGTTATAGGTAGTAGTAAGATACCAGAAAGAAGTGATTGTAGTTCGGCATCAGCTGATGATGGTTTATACCTACCGAATAATGTTTAAACATTAAGTCCAAATACGGCGCATACCTAGTTTTGGAGTAAGTAGTGCTATTTATAGCAAACATTAAACTTTGAGTTTTTAGGGCTTGAATTTTTTTTGCAAGTATTTGTCCATGTCATCATGACTCTAAATCTGAAATCATGTATCTTTTTTGTATAACAAAAAAATTAGTTCGTGCAGTGAGGAGGGGTTTTAAATATTGTCAATATCAAAGTAGATATCCTGAAACATATTTTTAAAAAGTTGGTCCTCGTCTATATTACTTTAACGCTGTTACTATTGTATCACCGCGATATATTAAGTGTTTATGCGACGTCCTAAAAGAATAATCATAGGCCTGCGGGTAAGGCTGATTAGGCTTTAGCTCCACCTTGGCCTTTTTTTACATTGAAGGCTACTTAGCAGGAGCGTATCCGGGAAGAACTAAGGAGCTGCAGCCCACCTGGTGGGGGGCTTACGGGAGCTTAGCCCTCCCTCCCAAATATCCTATAAGCCCCCTCTCTCCTAAACAGAGAGCCTTTAATTTGTGTGGGATCGAAGCCCTCCCATACTCACATTGATGTTAAATATATTAGCCCTACTGAAATTTTACTGGATTTCCGCTTATGAGTGGATCACTCGTTCGCCGTTGTCGAGTCATTAGAAAATCGCTTTGCAAAATTGTTCAAAAACGACACGAATGCGTTAGTGCTTATACTATAGTGGCAGTGATTGGTAACATTTCACCTCATGATACTCGGAATCGAACAGATCGGCCACCGCACACTCAGCACTCAGCAGTTAACATACTCGGACGTGTACAACAATATTGCAGCCTATAAATAATATCTATTGTACATAGGTACTATTATACTACTCATATGTATATATATATATTTATATATAGGTACTATTGTATTACCTATGTGTATATTATATAAGTGTGTTGCTGCACAGTCGCGAGTCGTCGGCGCGTTTTCTACGAGCGAGACGAATTTCACTTTGTGATATACATGTATACATAATATATAAATTATTTATATTTATTTCCACCTTTTTTGTCTCCCCCAAACGCCATATACGTATACATACGATACGTTTGCTGTACGTACTTTTCTCTTCTTCTTCTTCTTTCGTCCGTCGTCGTCGTCGTCGTCACCGTGATTGCTGCAGAGTTGTGCACGCATAAATAATATAATGTATATATATATTATATTTAACGTCGTCGTCGTCTCTCCCGATAGTACGGTGAGTAATTTTGTCACGGTTTCGTGTGTGCGCGTGATGCGAGGTACGACCACGGTATTTAAAACACGTCGCATCGGCAATCAGTGCGTGGAGGAAAAGACGGCGCGTTTTCTTTTGAGATCCGTTCGTATTACTATTTTTTTTTCTCCTCCATTCGGGGGAATACGAGCGCGTAAATGATTTACTCGAGATTTCCCCTCCGCCGCCGCTACCGCCGCCACCGCTCTTGGACGGCCACACGCGCGTGTCCCCTCGTCCGCCGCAGTCGCTATATCTGCTCCTGCTGCTGTTAACCGCGCGTGAACACGTTCGTCGGCGAGCAATTATGCGGTAACCGTTGCAGCAGTGCTGCTGCAGAGACGTGGTCGTCACCCGGCACCAAAAAAAACGGTCGCTAAAAACAAAACTCGAAAGAAAAAAATTGAATTAAATACATTTTGTTACATTATATGTATTATATTATGTTATACAGGAAGGAAAATATCAGGACAATTTAATATTATGCTGCGAGTGTTTCCCGCTATACGTTGCTCGAGACAGATCTGTGAAAAAAAAATTGAAATTATATTATATTTTAATTCGAAGCGTTTCCTCGTGGCAGATTTTGTTTCACGTACGCGCGCCAGGCATAGGTAATGGAAATTGTTAATAATATGTACTTTTTTTTTCGTGACACTCGCGGTGATAGTGACGTTCAAATCGTGTTGTAAAAATATTCCGTTCAACGATTCGTAGCCAGAAGGGCTTTCGACAAATGAGGTATCGAACGGAGAGGTACAATGAGAAATAATAATATATGTATACGCGTTGTAATCACGTGATCGGTTTTCTAATAAAATAATGAGAATAAAACGTGTTCGGCCGAAACTCAAAAAAAAAAATATATTTTAAACGGAATCTACAATATTACGTGAATCGACTGTGAATTTACGACGGTCGAGGTATTTTTACCGGTGTATATGACGCCGCTGATTTGCTGTATTCTCAGAACAATAATAATTAATAACGCGAATAGTCAATAATATTATTATCACAGCTCCAACGCCTTCGTATAAGCCTAGCTATTTCACAAGACGTGTGTATATAGGTACAAAGTCAGCCGTGTCCTGCAGTACGGTGAATATCGAATTGATATAGGTAGTACACGATGTTCCGTGTACGATATATTATATGAAAAAAAAACCGGATTCGTTATCTTTTTAATGGTTGTACGCGACGCATACTATAAAAGACGTGTATTTATTTTACCCCTGTAAAGTGCAGCACCACAGGTGCACATCTGCTGCAGTGTTCGGAACGTTTACGATTAACACGAATATATTCACGTCACCGCGGCCGCCGCCATAATATAGGTATATATTGATCGTGTCATCGATCGTTAATTACAACGTATATTGTTAACACGTCGACGTGAGTATAAAACTGCTGTCGTAAGTATTATTAGATGTACCACCTACCTATATATACTGATCGGATGGCGCGTAAAAGACGTATTCGCGTGCCTTAACACATAATTAGTGTTACCATCTCGTATTACCGTAGGCGGCTCCCACACCCTTCTCCCCCTCTCCGGAGACGCCGCAAAGGTGCGTTATCAAAACTGGCAAACATTCAGCGTTGATAAAATTTAGTACAATATGTGCAAAATATAATGACAGCTGCACTGTTTGACGGAATCGACAAAATTCTACGCCTAAATAGGTATATTAAATTTTTTTTATTTTATTAATTTTTGAACCTATTACAATACTGTATAATATTATTGTACGTTTCTATACATTCCACGAATTCCGCAGACTAATAAATGGAAAAGAAATGTTTTTGAAACCGTTTTAAGAACCCGAGAATGGTTGTGTGGTTAATCATCGATCTATAATATTATGGTCACTATATTATAGTTTAGCGTACAGTCGTAGATATAATAATAATAATAGTATGTCTTTCATAACCTATTCCAACCATAATATTCCAACTTATAACCATTATCAATTAATCCTGGGGTCAGGAACCTGTAGCTCCGGAGTGGCTCCTTAGCATGCAATCTGTGGCTCTTTGTAAAATACATCAATCCAGTGGCCCCTTAGCATCTTAACCAGTCCGGCTCTTTGAAAATCATGATTTTGCATTTTTTTTTTAAATAACTCATTAACACAAAAAGGTTTCGGATCCCTGCAAGTCTCTTCGGTGGCTCAGCCTGTCAAATCGAAATCTGCAGTGCAAGTAAGGAGCATTCGATTGCGCAGACTTTACGGTGGCAATCGTACTTTTATCCATACTATACATGCTATTCGTACCCGACCCATATACATAAACAAAATATTATGTATTTATATAGTACGAATTGCAGTTTAATCAAAAAACTCTTGAAAAGTAGGACGAGCGATAAAACCATATATATATATATATATATTATTACAATCGATAAGTATACCTGTGTATGTACGTATTTTGCGTAAAAAAACGTAAACAACCCGTTTGTTTACATTATACCTATCTAAATTTTTTTTATTCGCGTTCTGTTGGTTGGTTTTTTTTTACTTTCGGCAAAATGTTTGATTGTTAATACTGATATACGGTATATACATATATATAACGTTTCGGCGTAAAGTCGAAACGGAGTTTCTATGTATTAAAAAAAAAATAAATAAATATACTGCTTTACGATAAATCAGCAGTCGTTGTATGCGAGTATAAATAGAGACTACAGCAAAGAGCCGTACATACATACATATACGCTGCGGTACAGTCGAGACAAAGATTTATGGAAATACGATTTTCAAAAAAACTAATCGGACCGCCGCCGCCGAGGTAATGCCGCAGCAAATGTATGTATATATAATATTTAAGTGCGTAACACATATTATAAAATATTATAATATTATATAGCATTGAAGTATTATAAATATTATGTATAGGATGCATATTGCATATTATACAGAACAGTACGATTTTAAGAAAATATAATATAGTATAAAATATATATTATATACTACCTAGATATTATATTATTATACATGCGTGATTTTTTTTTCGCTATCATCCGATCCCCGGGGCGAACCCATACAATAAAACTGATACGGTTGTTCCGTCATCGGGATGAGCGCGTGTTTATCGCACCATAAAACCGGATCCGTTTACCCGTCTGATCTGACGTAACTCGACCGTTCCGAGACACACCGACTGCACAAACGCGCATAAATACTATTATTTCTACTACACACACAGCAGCGCCCCGCCGTCACACAATATAATAATACTTGTATAGTTGTATATACGAACATAATATAATAGTACAATATATTATATTAATTGTATCTGCGTAGGTATAAATGTATAATAATAATAATAATAATAATATTAATAATATCGTATCGCACCATAATATAATATTATATATATTGTACAGGTATATTATATAATAATATAATATGAAGTAAACGCGAAGCGGGGGCAACGACGACGACGACGATGATACCACCGCGAGTATCGCGTATCAACGAAACCGAGTGTTGGGGACACCGTTAGCTTCGACATGATATTAATATGGAAAATATATACATAGACGTACAACTCGCGTATGTGTAAGGCATAACTATTGCGCCGTAAATATATAACGAGTATATTATGTATAATAATCTTATATTGGTAAAGGTATACTCTATAGATATAGGACTATAAATTATAGATTTATAGGTATCTACTGCAACAAGACATATTATACTACCGCGCTTTAGCGTAAAGGTATAGGTAGGTACGTTCTGTATAAATAATATTAAAATCATAGTTTATGTTAACAATAACCGGATAATATATTATAACATATAAGCCAAACTCATTCGGATAATATTATAATATTATGATAAAGTTATGAATCATAGTTATGAGGTTACTAGCCGACCCGTCACGGCTTCGCCCGTGATTGGTTGTTTATTAATTTATTATGCATTCGGACGATGATATGTAGAATTTTTCGGTACTCGTCTAATATGCTACCTACCGCTACTTCGTTGGTGTAGTATGCTACCTACCGTAAAATAAGCTACCTACCATAAAATAATAACAAATTAACAACAATTTATTACTAAATAATTTATTAATTTACCGTTGCCAAGTACTTCATAATATTTCAATACGTCATTATATATTATTATACATCATATACTATTTTTATATCATTCCAGAAAACTTCTAATAAATCGTGTTGGGTATTAACGGACCGGCACCATTCTTCTATGAATTGTCGGTCTAACAAATCTGTCGCTCCTCGGGTTTTAATTCCGTATTTAGTTTTAACATGTCTCCATATACACTCAATCGTTAGTGTTTGGGCGCCCGTTGTAGGATCAACAACAAGCTCGGAATGATTGACGGTTTTGTGATGATAACCTATATCTTTTAAGGTACTATATGCTCGCCATTGATCTGAATAAATAATTGATCCTAGTTCTATTTCATTTTGTATTATTGGTAATAAAGTTTCCTTATCTCTTTTTCCCATTTTAAAAAATCTTCGTTCTATAACCCCATCAACATTTTTACAACACATACTAAAAATCCATGAACCTTGAATGCGAGTACCATAATTTCTTTGAGTCGAATGATCATCATTAATATCGTCAGCATCACTTGATACATTGTCATCTACATTTGGAATTATATCTCCATTTCTCAATCGTCCTCTATTATATTTACGCTTGCCTTGAAATAGTGACTCGTAAATTTGAACAATTTTTCCTGGACCACCCATTTTCTTACGTGTATCAAACATAGCAACTGCTACATCTCTACATAAATTATTCCAATCTACAGTTGTATTACGAGTTTTTGTTGTAAATTTTTCGATCATTGAAACTGGTATTTGATACACCCAATACCATACTAATTCAACAATTTCATTTAATGCTAAACCACTATTACTGTTACCATTTTTATCGTAATATGTAAAAAAAGGATTTTTTTTCTTAAAGAGTGATAAGTTTGACAACCTTTTTTTTGACATCGTAAATAAGTAGTTTTTAATAAATCACCATTAGAGTCTCTTTTACGATTATTTTTTTGATATTCTTTCAACGTACCTCCACAAATAACACCATCTTTTAATTTGGAACAACTACCAAGTTCTGGGAGCAAGTTTCTCTCTTGAAGATAATTAACACATGTTTCCTCATTACATATTATATGCCGTACAAATAGCGCATTGATTTGTTCATTTTTGTTTATTTTAAAATAAAAAAATAAAAAGTAAAACTCGCAACGAATAGGATACTTACACGAACACAACACAGACACAATATAGACTAAAATAATATATCTAACAGTAAGTTATCATGGGTCTTGATGGATCAGATATCATAATGGCTATTAAGATATAATTTTGTACAACTGCTATAATAATATGTTATTTATCTTAATGACTCAAATGTACTTTCCTGTAATAAAATGAAATAAAATAAAAATAACTATGGTAGGTAGCATACTACACGCATACAGTGTTTTGGTAGATACCATTTTATGGGTAGGTAGCATATTAGACGAGTACCAATTTTTCATACAAATTGTATCGTTTAATGTGATCGGCAAGTAAATTTATACAAAAAACGGTTAATGAAAACGTATTGAAATGTTTTTTTTAGCGGTATTAATGATAAATATATTTTTATTAAAAATGAATTCAGATACAAAAAAAAATTAAGAATCGGGTGATGTTGTGACATTCAAGAAAGTATTTGGTAAAACTCTGTGAAAAAAAATTGTAAAAAAGTTCAATAGTGTCGTCAGAAAATTGGAATATTTAAATACAATACACCCCCTCCAGACAAAAAAAATTAAAAATTGATCGAAGTGATGACACTCGGGAGGGTATTTGGAACATCTCAGTGAGAAAAAAAATGGAAAAAAGATAAATATTGTTGTCACAAAATGGGAACATAAAAACGTTCTGTTCATGCGGACATCGTAGTGAAGCCCAAAAAATAAGCTTTGTTTTTTAATTTTTCAAGAATTTTCAACTTAATTTTTACTATCAAAAGTGGTACTAAAACCTCCAGCAGACTGTCGGATATAACAGTAAAAATGTTCAGCCAAATCGGTTCAGTAGTTTTCTTGGTTAGCGTGGTCGTAGAAAACCCCTTAAATTTTATATATTAGTATAGATATAGATAGATAGGTATACAATTTACACGTTTATTTTCATTAATAATAACTAATTATTCATTAACTTAATCGGACTAAATTTTTGCCTTAAACCTTCTCTGTGATGTCCTCTTTAATTTAAAAAAAATTGCACGACGATTGAATAAGTAGTTTCGGAGTTTACCCCGAACAAAAAAAAACGACTTCAATTTATATAGTAGTATAGATATAGATGATTTATCATGTTTTTTTTAATATTTAATTTTGAGTATATTAAATTAATTGTATTTTTATTAAATGCATTTTAATATTAACTAGATAGCTATATAATCAAAGAATGCATATTATTAAGAAAAAACAAACCGCTGGAAGATTTACACTTACACCTGCTATAGTATCACATTTTATTTTAGGTACAAGAACACCCTTTATAACCTTGTCCACTTTTATTTAACTTTTACATCTAGCTCAAAATTATTTTAACAATGATTTGGAAAAGGCATGTGATACATCATCCACTTCAACTGAGAATCAAATAAATTATATGAGAGAAGAAAAAAACGAAAAACTGAAGCAGAAATTGTACAACAGACTAAACATCGTTCTTGCGTTTTATCGTTTTTTAAACGGTTAGAGTGATTTGGAGTTTTGGACACACTATACACACTTGGAGAGCAGATGGCCAATTAATAAAATGGTGATGGAAAAAATAAACAGAACAAGACTCCTAGCAGTAAGATCCAAGACTCGGTGGATCGACGCCTAATTGCCGAATAGATCTCATAGCTGCAATACACATGCAGCATGGCAGAGTGTGACCTATGAGTCGACCTATAGAAAGAGATGGTGCGCGTCCTGCAGTAGGTATGCAATTTTAAAATGTAAATTACCCTGAACCCTAAAATTATGTATATCTATGGATAATCACATTATCCAAAGTCAACAATTATCCAATATTGCTACCCTCATATGCGTATTTATAGAGTTTCAGGTCAGGTGCAGCAAACATTGATTCTAGCCCATTCTTTTTTCTTAACGGCCACCAAATATTTTTTTTATCTTCCATATTGTTATAAATATATACAATATATTTTACAACCCCTAAATTAATTATTTTGATTATAGGTGATTTAGAGATCAATTTAACTCGAAATACATAATATTATTAGGTTCATGACGTTACTTTATACATCTTTAACGAATGTTAATAAAATACTGTGATAAATCTATAGAGAGACCTTTAAACACATAATAGATTAACTTGGTCATTTAATACACTTTTTGTATACCTATCTATAAATAATTTTATATTGAGCATTATATACGACTGCCGCCCAGCTTCGACCCATTGGGCCCTTTAAAATCTATCTGAGAGCCGTTTAGTGGCAGCAAGAGCACACCCTTCTGCACCCATTCTCACACCTGTAGTAATGCAAGAATAGGCTGCGCACACAATATGTACATATTTATCTCTTTTCATTTACATGTGATTTACTATATGTACATATTGTGCATGCACTCTAGATTACTACCTTCTTATATACGTACAGGTATACACATACAAATGTATATACACATGCATACATATAAGGACTTGATTATGTATTAAACCAACTTACCCTACTTTGACTGAATGCTTACCAGGTACTTGATGGATGAAAGAAGGAGAAATAGGTTTAATATTAATTTACTTATAATTTGATATCAATTGACAACACAACTATTATATTAAAACTATTTAATAAAACACACTTAATATTAGAGATATACAAATATTACAAACAACATATATTGTATGGCTCACCACGTATGTCTGTCCCCGAGGGTGTACGCAGGGAGAGTGATGTTGTGTGGATCGAGGCGATGGTCGATGGGTATCGTCCGAGTACAGATGGGAGACATTTATGTATGAAGGACATAATAATATATGACCACAGATGTTTATTATAATATAAGCATCTGTGTGACTGTGTTTTATATAATATTATAATATATATTATGTAGAGGAACATGATGATAATACTCTTCTTGTATTATTCAGCTATGAAGAGTGGCTATCATTACACACCTATGGTTACCATTAGTCGTTACCTGCCGTGGCAATATATTATATATAAACCGCAGAAGAACCTGCAACAGGTAGAACCGAGGGAGAGGACAAAATAATATGAACTGTGCACGTCGCAATAAAACAACGAAAACCAACACTGTAAACCTACGACCAGCAGGCCGTACAGTATAGTATACGTATACGCATAAATACGGCACGCCATCACTGCATAGTAAAGGTATAGGTATTGATAAGAATTGACCGATAAAAAATAAACCGTATACGATTTTATATAATATTATTATATAAAAATATAGCGAAACCGCCGTGTACTCGCGAGCCGCAGGAGAACAGAAGAAAAATAATATAATGTGTATAGAAACGCGCGTAGGTGTATTCATATAATACGTATATATTATTATACTACTATCACAGCGGTGGTGGACGAAAAATCCGCGGACCGTGTACAGAGCACAAAACGATAGCGATCTGCCCGCGGCAACGGTGCTGTATTATAATGATAATTATTATTGTACATATAATATAGACTATAGTATTATTATTATTATATAGTTATCTGTATAGCTCTAAGTATAGATATATTATACCTACGGTGATGTACATATTATATTCTACCTATCCGTCCGCCGTCGTAATATCGCCCATCATGCGCCGGTCAGCCGCGCTACGCCGCTTCGGATTTATAATGATTTCATTCCGCCGATCGGATAATAATGGTCGCTATAATAATAATATCGTAGTCGGATAATTGGACACAGAAACGGTTACAGAATACGCGTATAATATAATATAATATATATATTATATTCCGGTCGTCGCACGGGCCGCCACCGATTTATTATGAAATTGAATCGTCTTGCCCTAAAATCTCTGACCCGTCACATCGTGTAATTATGCACCGCGAGAGATTAGCGTTTTGCATCTATTTTATTATTATTATTATTATTTTTTTTTTTATTTGAATTTTTTTTTTTTTTGTCACGGTCGTTGGACTTGATCGCTGACGGTTTACCACGACGGATGAACAGAGCCAAAAACGTATTTCGTTGAACATATCATTAAAATATATTGTTGTTATATTTTAAATAGACAATGGCTCCACTCGTTTTTATTTAGATATATATAGGTGTAGTATTATTAAAAACGCAAGTAGGTATATGTACGATTTTTAGTTATTTTAATATCTATATGTTTTTGATGGATATCAAATATCGAACGAGTCAAACTTATATATAGGCATTGTTTGCTGTATTGCCGGTTCGGGTGCCCTATTTGGTAGCATCGCGACAATTTTCTGCTACAAAACAGTATTTTTTGTTTAGTTCTGATGAACAAAAAAACAATTTAAAATATTCTTATTATATATTCGTTAAACGTACAAGCCTCTACTGCAAACATAAGGTCTCAATAAATTATTAAAATATTATGCTGCCTACCGTAAAATGCTACCTACCAAAAAACTGTGTATTCTACACTTCTAATCTATCCTAATGTATTTATTACACTAATACTTATACTTATAGTGTCATATGCGCAATTCTTGTTGAAGGTACCTATATGAAGATTCTAGATTTATGTCAAACAAATAAGTGACTCGTGGGAGGCTTTGGTAAAATATACAAAAAAAATACACACAAGGGTTTATAAATGGGTGGATAGGTGTCTAAATAGGGGCACGTAATTTAATTAAATAATTTATTAATGGATGAAATCAGTAAGTGTTTTTCCCACAGTTTTTAGTTCTTTAAAATTTTTTTACTATAAACACAATAATACTTACAATAAGTGCTGATACAACGATGTTCCGGGAATTTGGACAGGATGAATTAAAAATCATCTATTAATGGATTAATATGTTAATAAGTCCAAGACCATCAACGAGTTCACCGGATTGAGTTTCTCTATTTCTACTCAAATTTTAAATTAACATTATTCAATTTTTTTTCTTTCATCAATTATCATGTAATATAATGTAGACAAATATGGGTATTAACTAGTTAAAAAGTTAATTTTGTTTTAACATTTTGACTTAACTAATTAGTTAATTTTTTAATCAACTTATGAACTTTACTAGTTTAATTGACAGTTGAAATAAATTAGCTTTTCTCAGTTGAATTAAAAATAATCTATCAAGTTTAAAATATTTTGAAATTTTTCGGTTTTATGGTTTTGTACGTAAATATTTAATATTTATATTTTCCCTGTATAAAAATAAAAATAATCCAATACTATAATAATTAATAATACAAACATTAATTATATTATTTTATTTATTTTTTATTGTTTTATTTAAATTATAAATTATAAATTGTATTGTTTTAATATTATATAACCTTCAATTGCTGTTTAATAAAAAAAATATTTGTTAAATTATTAATTGAGATGTGTATAATTTAAATGTTTAATAATCATGTGAAACAAAATATGTATGTACACTGTAAATTATGATAAAATTGTTTATTATAATTTAGGAAATTAGAAAGAATGCTGTCACTCATCCACATACTAATCAAAAAAGTAGATTCACTTTTTTAAACTGAGTAATTTAATATTTTTTTCCATATTATTAACTTTGAACTCATTTAGTTAAATTTATGATTTGTTAACTGTTAACTTCTAACTTATCGATATTGTGTTTTCTTAACTTAAGTTAATTATTTTTGTTAACGCGGAGCCCACCTTTGAATATAGATTATCATTTAAAAACAATTCAATTAGTATTACGTTTTTATTTTATTTTAAATGTCGGGAGATAACTGATTAGTGATTGATTAGTGATTAGTATTGAGTACATTATATTAATGTACCGATGTGCGTCCATGTATTACATATGATTAACTCAAATTATTCCATTTTATATTGGTGAACGATTACAATATAATGGCACTTGAAACAATTTATATCTAAAATGGTAGGTATTCAAATAACATTTATTTAACAGTATATTATAGCCAATATTTTTCAAGCACCCACTCGATAAAAACAATTAAATTGTCAAAGGTTAAACCTATATATACATTTAAAAATCAATACACAATAACACAATATAATTCACTTAATAGTAATAAATTGTTCGTTTTCATTTTCATGTAAGTACGTATAATTGGTGTTAACATAAGAGATAGGTAATAACTGAAAAGTGAAAACGATCAAATTAAAATAATTCATCTGAAGCATAATATGAAGCTGTATTTTTTGTATGGTAACCAGGGGCAACATAGGCCATTGAAATTGCAAATTTTTTGTTATATTCTGGACGGCGGCGTGGCGGTCGTAATAGACAATAGTCATAGTTTTACAACATTTGAGATCAGGTGCCTTCACATTTTTTACCCATATTTTATTGTTATTGCTTTTGAAGATTTTTTTTCTCCAACATCGAATAAATAAATTATAAAAAAATAAAATTTAAAATTTAAAATTATGAAACATGATCTCCCTTCTCTAATTTTCTTCCCATCTTGACCCGAGTGTTATACTACAACGCTAATGGTAATAATAATAATAATAATAATAATAATGTGTCCAACAGTTTTTATGTCACCACATATTCGGAGGCTATATTTATTGGCATTCGTTATGTGCGTCGTAAGATGATTTATGTCGTATAATATATTATTATCGCCGCTGTAAGTCGTGCGTCCAGACAAGGATTCAACTCCCGTAAAACAGACAATTTTACGGGTTATGCCAACTGAGTTCGTAAAAAACAAGGACCGTTGAAAAATAAATAAATAACCATATCTTGAATGGTGATTTGTGAAAACATTTACATCACAGCTCATCACAGCTCGTAAAAAAATTTTAAGAGACAACTAGATCAGTATTTCCTGAAATATTAATTCTGCGAATCATATAGTCATGCTTTTTTAACCTGCAGCACAAAACATCAATTATTTTACTATCTATATATATTATATAACAATATTTTCAAACGCCATTAAATTTACGAATACTGTGATTTACTTGGTCAGGTTTAAACTTAGAGAGACATTTTTTAAAACTTATTTTCAGAGACGTCGCTAGTAGATATCACTGTCACGCTGAGTTCAAATCTTTACGCCCGTGGTTTATAGCTCATATAGGTGTACCTAAAATAATAGCACGAAGAGGCATAAATCTTTAAAGATAAAAATAAAAACTATTTATAGATGGTCCTCGACTGATATTAATTAAAATCATAAATCCTATGGTTAATATCTACAATAAAAAACACATGCACGATTAACTGTTAATAAAATCTCTTATAAAAACATAAGCTATAGGTAAAATTAAAAAATTTTAAATTTTAAATTTTTCGGACGACAATCGACAAGTGTTCTGAACGAAATGCTTATGTCTATGCTCTATGAAGAACTATATTATTATCAATACATACTGTTATGATTGTACGTATAATGCTATTCGAATTATGTTTCAATTCCGTGCTTTAAATATTACACATTAAACCTATTTTTATTTGCATGAATTCATCAATCATCATACAGTTTTTATTTAGAAATTAAATTGAATTCGACTATATATAAAATATAATATCAATATCTAATATTAATTAATTTATCCATTTGAAAATTTTTATTTTTATATAGGTAAATGTTTTAAGGTATTATGAGCCATGATCACAGTTATCAACATTATTTTACTATCTATACTGGTGTAGATAACCATGATTCTGACTAATGATACAAGATGAACATTTTTTTGGTCATGACTCATTACATATCTGATAGTTAGTGGAAATGTCTTTGAATGCATTTAGCTGTACAATACTTTAGTAAGAAACTAAGAACTGCATTTTTAAAGAAATAGAGAATAGTTTTTGTTTAAAATGAATTAATATATTATTAAAGTTGATTTTGGATTTTAAAATTTTAGTTTAATTTATTTTGCAAATGAAATTTAAAATAAATTCTGCGTCACATTTAATTCAACTAAACCATTTTTTTCTCATCATAAACTATTTTTTCATTTTTACTTTCATTTTTGTCCTATATTTATTTTAATTATAGTGTTGATGGTGTCACATTTAAATCATATTAACATTTTCCCATGCATTTATAGTTTTTAATAACAATAATTAGTCACTTATTAATATATTTATAATTAGTTAATTAACAATATTAACTATTCTAAATAATTTAATGAATTAGGAGTATTAATGCAAATAAACGGTTATTATAAATAATCGAGGCCATCGGCCATGAATAAAATTAATTATGAATCGTTGAAATGTTTCGAATATCTTCAGAGAGGAAAAAATACAGAAGTAGGTACAAAAAATAAAAAACCAAAAACAAAACACAATATTTGTTTTCAACGTCTAATGCTTGTCTGTCTGTTACATCGTACTAATTGTTATTTTCTCCCGATGTGGAAACGGATTTTGTATTCAAGCTACTGCATTTCTAAAGCTTTATCAATCCAATAATCTCATGGTTTGATAACTTCATAATCAAGCCCATTCGACCATGAGTTATAATATATAGTAATAGTATACTCGTGTTCCCGGAAATCTTCACTTCCCTTGCTGAAAGTCGTAACCCATTGTCTACGGCGAAGGTACAAAATCGTCTTCATTATATGGATCACGTTATGCAGTTCGTTTCGTAACAACTTTTTAAAATAATTTTTAATATATTTACACACCTATTTAACCAGCAATTCCCCGTGAATTCAAAATCCACAATATGCTGTAGGTACTAAAAAGCTAAAAAAGCTAAACAAAACACGGTTGAAGTCTCCTATAAACATATATTATGTATCTTAAGATTAACGACTTATAATAAAAAAATCAATATAATTATTATTTTGTTTTTTTTTTAGTTTTCGAATAAAAATATCTGAACTTGATTACAAAAAATAATAAAAAATATCATGTTTCTAAAATATTTATATTTTCAAATATATTCTTAAAAATCGTCAATGAAATTTAAAACAGAAGAGCATTTTTATAAACGTCAAAATGTAATTAAGAGTTAGTTAAGTATTATAATTGTCTTTAAAATATAACTTTTAGACTACCTATATATATGTACCTACGTCCTACATATTTTATAAAACTGAATAGCGCACAGTGAATTTCTAGAGCTATAGACCTATGGGAACTGTGCACACAATGGTCGATGTATACAAACCATATAATATAGCACATTATGTTTTATTTGTTATTAATTATTACATATTTATTAAAAATAATTATTTACTTTCTATACACTATTAATAAAAATAAATCATTCGCAAGAGTCAAGAACGGAATGAAATTAAGCTAAGAAATCTTAACTAAACATGTTTGAATGAAAACTCATTATATTTCTTATATACGTCTAGGTATTACTCATAATATATAAATTATAACTATAAATTGATTGTCCTAAAATATCAAATATATTTTTGAAGAATTTATTGTTACATTAATAATATTTAAATGTTAATAGTTATTCTTTTTGTAATATTTGTATGTATTGACTATGAGTTTCATATCCCACGCATGGAATTTAAGATTATTGAATACAGATAGGTAAACGAAAGCTGTAAAATATATATTTCATAGAAATTAACCATAAAAACAGTATGCATATGGTTTTCTTAAAATGATTGAAGGTGTACTATCAAAACTCCAAAAATTCAATTTTTTCTATTAGGTAGATACGATATTCATATTATGTTGATTGTTTATCATATACAATTTATATTATATAATAACTATAGGTAAACACTGCACAGTTTCATCTATAAAATGTCTGCTTTATAAAATATTCTATTTTCAGTGCAAAAAGGTAATCACTTGTAAGTTTGTAAAAGTGATAACAAAAATTGCATTTTTAATTGTTATATTGAAGAAAAGAACAAATATTCTAGTGGTTTAAAAAAAAAAAAATTTGTTGTTTCAACTGACTGCGATTAATGATTGCAACTAAATTATAAACGCAAAGCCTTCTTATATAATATAATACCATTGATTATAAAATATACAATATAATCAATGATAGTACATATAGTAGATAGTATATAATATTGAAGTATCTATGTAATATTAGCATACAACCCGCATGAGGACCGGGGACCGAATACCGGAACACGGATTATTCCAAAGCGAATAGATACAAATTTAAAATATCCGTTTATACCATATAATATAATATAAATATATAATATACATGCGCACATCTGAGCCAACAATAATAATATGCATTAGCTGGTAGGCTATATAGGTACCTACCTATTTAATAATAAAAGAGCACAACTACAAAATTATAAATTATTTAGTAGTATGACGTACTATAGTCGATAATGGGTTTGTTTTAATTTTCCGATAGTCTTCACCGGGTAGTATAGGTATATAGACGACGTGTACGCGTAGTAGTATTAAAAAATAAAAATATACACTTTTTCTTTGCGCTCGTAAGTCGTAATAATTCTGCCTCGATTGGCCACGGTCGTTTCGGTGCATAATATTATTATTACCTATACCTGCCCAATATTATTACTACTGCAGCTATTATATTATTATTATACACCGAGAGAGGAGCACACGATACCGCGCGCAACCGTACTGCGGGTACCTATAATATATTGCAGGTATATACCATACGTTACACATATAATATTATTATATTATTATAAAAATAATAATAATATATTATATTATTATATACGTATTACGACGGCGGCGGTGGCGGCACATCACTAGCGCGGCGCGCGGCGCACGAAGGCCAGGTAACACGCATAGGTGCCGGTTATCCCCTTTGGCCGTCCTGCGCACACCGCGCGCCGGCCGAAACCGATTCAGTACGCCATAACTCGTCCGACTGTTCAAGTGGTTCGCTCTTCGCTCTCGCGCGCGCGCAAACGAAAACGCACACACGTCCGATCCGCTCACCCGCGCGCACAAAACGTCGTTGATTTTAAACTTTTTTTTTTCGTCCGTTTGTTTTGCACCTATTATTTACCGTCGGAGATAAAGTGAAATACAAATCATAAAACGTCGTCGCATCGCCCCCACCGGGTCGTCTGACGAAAATTCACGCAAGTGCGCTGGTTTGCTCCTCTCGTTTGCGGTTGGATATAGACGTACACTTTTTTATTTAACCGAATTTCGTCGTGTCGCAGCCGTCGTCGTATGTTCGGAAAATAATAATAATATTTTTATCGCAGGTGCTTCTGCCTCCTATAGTTTCAGCAGCAGCCGGAAGCATACCCAATACCGTTCCCGCGGTTTTCCGTCGTTTTCGATTTCGATTCGCGGGGTTTTTCCTTTTGGTTTTTTTCTCACCGTTTTCGCGTAAGACATGTCGTTGACATGACCGCGTTTCCACCAGGTCGCCGCCAACAACAATGTCTTCTTCGTCTGGTGTCGCCGATCCCGAACCGGACACTATGATACAAGACAACGTCGCCGCGGCGTACGCGCCGTCCGGTTACTCGTAAGTTGGCTGTAATTATATTATTATATAAAGTGCCTTTATTTTGACTTTCGAGATTCTATTCCATATTGTGTTGTAAGCCGTACTCTTGCACTACAGCATAAGTGCCATATATACCCTTCACATTAAGCCAATTACGGTTTATGTAGTAGAAAAATAACAGGAACGTCGGCACCCGGAGTCAAAAATCAACGCCTAACCACCCTTCCCACAACTAACATTTTTTTTTTAAAACGCGATACTATTTTTGCGGTCATATCGTTAGAAGTTGTAGGTAATCAATCAATAAACTAGTATAATAAATAATAATTGCCCACGGATTTTCATTTTATGACAATCGTCGTCAGAAATCATTGGATTTTTTAGGCAATCAAATTTTATTTTCTACACTACAACAATACAGTTTGTTTATCCCCTTAAATATATATCATGAATTTCGTATAGGTAGTAATTCGTGCGTCTCGTGTCGTGCCGGTGGACAGGAAATTTAGGGTCGGCTTTTTTTATGTAGTGCATTTTTTTACATCATTAATTGTGCGTAACACTTGTAATAATACGAACTTGTTGTTACATTTAACAGCAACAAGTGCGGTGTTGAATTTATTTATCGTTTCGTCGATACATTTGATTCGCTTATTGATTCGAGTGATTTGGCGGTACCAATACCTACTAGTGTCGACTCGACCTGTCGTTACTGTAAAATTCCTGCAGATCTTAATGATGACCAATGTAGTCCAACGATTAAGTTATTTTTCTTTATCTGTATGCGCTAACGTTTAAGTCGTTATATTCATCAAAAACACAACACCGACGAAACGTTTATAATTACATACAAGATACTATCATCCATAATCATAATAAATAAAAATAACAGAATGAAACAAGCATTTATCACAGATTAAGGAACTCGGTGAAAGGAAGAGTGCTAATGTGTCGTGTATAATAAGTATGTGGCATTTGTGTACATGTTCACATCAAGAACGAAAATCCCGATGACCTATTATTTCCGTTAAAACATCGTAGGTACTAGGTACAAACACTTTTTTCTGGGTCAGTATTGTATCTTTTAAAGTAGGTAGTAACGCAAATGGAATATTTAGAGGTTTATTATATGTATATCATCAATAAACACACATATTATGCGAATCGAAAAAATATCGCTGTGTGTTTTGATCCTGGTAAATAATTATAAAAATTATAATTTTTTAGTAATGTGCCTGCCATTGACATTTTTGTCTCCCATCATTTGGAACACACGAATCGTAAATTTATAAATTTTATCTCAACTCGGCGTACAGTCAGTCCTTCTTTTAGCTGAAAATTTTGTCACGAAACTATTTTTAAGCATATCCGCCAAGGCCGAGTCTACACCAGAACTAATTGACCTCACGTGAAACTTTTATCTTGTAATGCTGTTAAAAGTGCGGTTTTTTACTAACGTAAAATATTCCACGGGAACGACAGTAAGGTGTTGGTTTTTTATTTTATTGCCGCCGTAAAGATAATTTTATTCGGAATCATAAAACCCGCAACCAGCCAATCGTCACTCGACGCAGCTTCCATTGGCCCGTGTTGTATAATTTAATCAAAACTTGTGAAAATACATGCGTCTTGATTGATGCGTAATTGTTTGATCAAACGAAAACAGATGCTCTCAAATAAAGTTTTGCTTTTTCTTATTTACATAGGTAGTATAATTATTATCGTTAACATATTTTTGTTATTATTATTATTATTATTATAAAATACACTCACAAGCTCTTTCTCGGAATTGTAACTATTCGCAAAGTCACTATCAGTAATTGTCAAATGGTACAGTATAATAATAGTATGTGTACCTACACAGTTGTGTGCCTATAATATACTGTATACTTACACCTCTAAGTATACGGAGACTGTTTGATATCATTAGTTCCATCCCATATTTAAACGAGTACAGACATCAGTGCCTAAAAACATGTAATTTCCTTTACGATTTTCATCACGTAAAAAAAACATTTTTGCACACACTGATAATATTCGGTGCCACGAAGGTTACGAACGAGATGATTTCGATATTTCTCAATATTCTTATATACACAGTGTACACACAATAATAATAATACACAATAGCATATTATGCATCCGCGTGTAGCCATATTAGTCTATATATAATATACCCTATATTATAATTTATACACATAACATAATGCAGCCACTGCGTGTAGTCTAAACATCACTTTAAAAGTTTAAGCACACATTCAATGATTTCTTTTCTTTAATCATTAACACAACGCCGCGCCGCTGTATGCACTTTCGTCATCGAAAGCAATACGTTCTCTCGAGACACTGAGACAGCAAGAACGCGTAGGTAACGCGTTATCACATTTTCGAGTAAGAACTATAAAAACAAACAATATCGCACTTCCTGTAAACACGCGTCTAAATATAATTATCTTTGGTTAATACCTTATTGACCGTGTTTTCGTAGAACATGATATTATTATGCACATAAAATAATAATTAAAAATACTACCCAATTGCGCGGTATAATATTATAATATTATTATTTCCTATTAATAAATTGTTGCTGAACTAAACAGAATAGTGTATATCTGCAGGTGACAACAATAACGTGCGCAGTACCCATTTAGGTATACGTTATTACGTTTATTAGTATTGATATAAATACATAAATACATGTATATAATATACGGAGTTATCCATTTAACGCTAGACACTCATTATTTCAGAAAAACACTATCGTTCTGACGATATTTCGAATAATTTGAAATCGTTATAAAACAACATGGAATAAAAATGATATTTTTTACTATTTTTTTATAGTTGGTCGTGTTTTTAGATTTGTATAATTTTGAACGATAACGTCATATACGTTATGTTTTTTGGAGAACTTCGATCTATAAAATTTTAATATCAAATTTAGTGCAAGAAGTTTTTTGTATTTGTGTTTTATGTTAAGTTGAGCTAATTGGTAGACGAACATTTAGCTAGGTACGGGATAAAGGTAAGGAATACCGCTTCCACTCCAGTCATCTAAACTTATAATACATGAACTACTCGTCTGAAATTTGATTTTTATTAATCGAAGTTCTCCAAAAAATATTCCGCTTTAGAATATTGAACTAAAAATACATGTTGTTGTCGCTACAAAAATTTTAAACAATAACGATAAAAATAAGTAGTAAAGCATATATTTTTAGAAAAATAACTTAATGATTTTAAAACAAATGTTTTCACAAACGTTAATAGTTTTTAAATACTGATAGTGTGTCTTACGTTAAATGTATCACCCGGTATAGGTATTGTCTTCTATAAAAATTGCCCAACTGCTACAACAGGTCATGCACAATATACGCTTTTTCTTATTTTTGTTAATCTTACAATAAGAGTAAATACAACGGGAGTATTGGCCTGACTCTTGACCTCTATAATTAATCTAGAGGAAAAAATACCCGATAAGTATCTGGTAATTAGGCTTATTTAGGCCGTATTATCCAACGTAGGCCTTTTATCGTATACCCTTTCACTCGATCCCGCTCAGTTGTTATCTTCGCATCGCGATGCGTCATTGGGAAAATAAATCATTACACTTTTAAGTAAAATTAACCGCATTAATAGGAAAAGGATCCGACGGAATCGTAAAATTTGAGAAACATAATCTAATTAAGATGTACAGGTTAAATAGGCTCTGCTATTTTAATTCGTTACAACAATTTAAGTGAACGAGTTCCCACAGAATTTTTCTTTCTAAAATCATTTACTTTTATTTTTGCTATAAAAAAAAAAAAAATACACAAAACAAAAAATAGTTGTTCTTATCCGTTTTCAATAATCAAAGAAGTATGTGGATTGGGATCTGGGGGGCGTGACGCGTGAGCGAAACGTTTACGAGAAATAATCAAGAAAATTATTACATGTATTTAATATTTTTATTACGTTCCTACCAAAATTACTTTCTTGCGTATAAGAGAAAACAATGTTTGTATTATATTTTTTATTTATATTAAAATATACAATCTTTTGCTGTGGACTGTGGTGATTTTTTTTATTCATCATTATTTAGTGTTGATAATTTGTAGACAAGTGTTTTATGTTTTTACTTTTTACATATGTGTTACCTAATGTCCTAATACAATATGGGTAAACCTAATCATTATGACTATTTAATATATTTTATTATACATTTCACTGCCTAGTTTCGTAGTTTCGTAAATAATTTCAATTTATATTCTTATTATTTTTAGGCGACAAAATGGTAGCATAATATTTACATGTAGGTTATAAATTATAATAATTGTTAAGAAATATATAAATTACTTTTTAAACTATTAAACTGAATGAATACAAAATACAATTACGATCGCGTATGCAAGTAAAAATGTGTATAAACAATATTATTATTTTAACAGTAGGTGCATTATTATGTATTTGATTTTTATATCTCTCAGCTGTTTATCAACTGTTTTATCTGAATAGCAATTATTCGAAACTCTCATTTATATTTGAACACTCACTTGTAAACGATGTCATAATATGTAACATTATAAAGCCATTAGACGGAACAAGGTCTGTACTTCATGTTTTTTCTTTTTGTGATGTTTAAATAAAGAACTACTGCTTCTACAGTAAAGTTGTTTTCATTTTGTTTTTGTTTTCAAAAGTTAAGCTCTGCAAGTTGGTTTTCATTCAACGGATTCGAGTGCTAATATCAGCAATAATAATTATGGATAAGTCGCAACATTACACATATTGGAGCGAAAATGTGTAATTTTCATTGCTTATTAAATTATGTAAATGCATGATAATTGCGTTTTGTTCACGGACACGAAGCACATATTTCCGCGCATTTTAGCGTTCAGTTTATGGTGTTTTTCGCAGTCTATACTGATTTAAAATAAAAATATTAATATATGAAAATAATCGTAAAAATGTCGAAAAAACCATATACCTACGTGTTATTATTTCCATAATAATAATAATAATACGTCAATGAAAAAAAAACATTTTGTCACAGTATGTGTATGCTGCAGTCATCGTCGGCGTGTACCCATATAGATGTATGTGCCACACGATTCGACTATATCTGTTACGCGCTGTCGAGCATACAAAGTAAAACGAAATGTATAAAAATTAGACTGAAAAAATATAAATAAAACGAGTAAAAATTTAAATCTCGTTGTGACTTAAATTAACGTTAATTACCGTCGGGATCCCGTGTCTAAAGAAAGTGGCTCCAATGTAAAACGCTTCGTTAAAGTAATGTGGATTTTTTTCTTCTCATTCTTCCCGATCTAATCATCTGAATCTTTCATTAATTTCAATCATTCTGAAAAAAACACGTTTTCACCTTCCGTTAATCCGACGAGACAAAAAAAAAGTGCAAATCTAGGAAGAAAAAAATACTTGGAAATTGTACGTATCTGTGAATTGATCAAAGAATAATTATATTATATTTAGTGTTTCAGACTGCCGTGCAGACTAATTTAGGAGGTTTACACGTGTATAAATTTAACATCAATACTTACATTGCGCTTTTTTGATATATAAATCCATTACGATAACCGTCTGATTATATAATAAAATAATATATAACGATAGGTATATAATATCTTTCAGATTTTGCAGTACATTTGTGTTAACACTATATGAATGTGTATTATACGTAATGTACATTTTTATGTATAAACATTATTTTGTGTCTCGTGATGTCGGGTTAATATTTGAACACTAAAGGTGTAAGGTGTAACACTGTATACTAACCATATCACACGCAGAGGTAAATAAATATTTAAGTCTTTAGTCAAGATTCATCACATTGTCCGAGTGATGTTTATACCAGAATGAACTTATGTTTAGTAATATAGGTTAGGTTAGTATATATTGTGCTCAAAAATTGAAGTATACGATAAGATCGCGGGATACGCATTACTACATTAGTCTCAAAATAATGAAAATATTCAAAAAAAAAACTATGAAAAAAATGCAAGTACAATATTTTTTATAAAAATTCGTGTATACTAAGTGTGTACCTAAACTATATTACATTGTATTGCCGCCGCGGAGGAAAACCTTAGCACAAAAACAGAACAAAGTTTAATATAAAATTACAATATTACATTGACCAAAACCGTAGACTGTTCAGTGCGCAGGCAGCAGAAATGCCGACTGTGATGATGAATGAAACGACAACGTACAATGATAAATCGAATTTGACGATTATTCGTATTCCCGCGACTTCGTTCACGGTGGATTTCGGTCCAATTTTCGTCTTGGAGACGACGTGTCGCACGTGTCGATCACATAGTCGAGATTATCGACGGCTTGAAGTATATATACTCGCACGCGCACATACACACTTATTATATATATGTATATACTATTTATTAATATATCCTCTTGAACATTGCACAACATCTCGAGTGTCGCATAATAACACATTATTTTATATTATATTATGGCCGTCGACGACTAAAACACGAAGTACTGCACGTATTATATTATGCACTGGTACAACAGGTGTAGATGAGTACCTGTTGTACCTGCATGATTTCGCGATGCCCTTCAGGCGTGCTCGGTGTATAACACTCGAGCGTATCACACGGCCAGGCGGTGGTCAGCGTCGTATGATGATATACGATATGCATACGATACATACAATAGTATTAGAACATAATCATGTCATTTTTATCGTCGATAACGACCACCGTAAGGTATAGTAAACGTCAAGTGCTATGACTTAGTTACACTTATAGTTATGATAACCATGTTAAAATTCAACCTTTTCGACGAAATTCACAATAATACGTGTAACTATTAAAAGTTATAGCGTGTTCTAAATTAATAATTATGTATATTATACTGTACAACGAATATGTGTGTACATTATCGTATATTATGCGTATTCGAACTTTAATCAAACATTAAATATTAAATTAGGATACCTATATATTATATTATTAATATCGTTTGGGAACTCGTATAATGCACTCACACATAATATGTGAGTACATACTCGGGCTGTGCTGATAGAAAAAAAAAATAAATAACGTAGGCCACATGATAATATAATAATATCGTCTAGGACACGCACATGATCGTACTCACACACACACACACACACGCTGTGCAGTGTATAACTAAAATACTCATAGGTAGTACATGTGTGTGTGTCCGTATGACGATGACAGCCACCATGTAACACAGGCGGACGTGTCCTCTCGGTGGTCATCGCACCAACACACACACACACACACACACACACACACACACACACACACACACACACACACACACACACACACACACACACACACACACACACACACACACACACACAATATATAACCATACCGTGTGTAACCATGCAGAACCATTACGCACGCACCGTAAAAATGACACCCTCCTCGCTCCGCCGCTCGCAACTCTCCCCGCAACCCGCCGTTTGACCGTTCGCTTGTAATCTGAGTGTGGATACGATCGTTAAGTTGCCGATGGTGGAAGATTTCATAAAAGTTTTTCAACGAATCGCATGCACCATTATAAATAATATTCTAAATTATTATACCTAGGTATATTTTTTTATTTCCGACAAAAATTTCAATTACCTTCCTACATAATAGTGCCCATGCCAATGCTGACAGTCGAAGGACTGATATTTATTTTACGTTTATTTAATTACTTTTAAGCATAACAAGTATGTACTCAAAAATTGAGAGATATATCTATTTTACACTAAAAAAATATCAATTTAACTATATCATAGGGTTGGATAACTATTTCTTTTAAATAAGTTAAGCATTGTATAAAGCTTACAAAATTAATATTTTAACCAAAATAACAGACACATATTATATTTTAGTCTGTATGATATTGGTTTTTTTATAATACTATATAATATAATTCCAAACATTTATAAGAAAAAATAATATATATCAAGTATGTATGTTACATATGTATTATTTATAGTAGAAATATAATTAAAAGAAAATGTCGATAGAAATACATTTGGCTGTCGTGTATTTTGATATTATTTTTCGTCCTTAAAACAAAAAAGTTTGGTCATCCTCACATAACACAAAATAAACCGTTTCATCAGTATCGACTCGTAAAAATGTTCAATTTTCATCAGAAGATATTAATATATATTATTTAGTATTTTTACTATCGTAATGACATCATCTAATTATAGATATAGTTTATACCTACCTATACTGTTAGCTATCGTATAGGTAATGAAATTCTAAACAAATTGCGTAAAACATCAAAATGATGAGTTCACCGGTGCGTTTTTGACTTACGTATAAATGTATAATATTAATATTATGCGCGAGTTACGCCACCATACTTAAACTAACGGAGCTATTATTTTACATAGAATAAGCACAATATTATTACAAGATGGGGAACTATTGGTTAAATTTTTCGCTTTTCCGTGAAAATAGTTTTGAAAAATTTAAAACGTGGTTGATATATGTATCGAATGATATCTTATATATAAAATTCTCGTGTCACAATGTTAGTTATCATACTCCTCCGAAACGGTTTGACCGATTTTTATGAAATTTTATATGCATATTCAGTAGGTCTGAGAATCGGCTACTATCTAAGTTTGTATGCGGTGCGATACGTGGTTCAGGAGTTATGGAGAGTTTAAGTTATTTTGAGATTTACGATGGAAATATTTGTTTATAAATGGTTGCCATTGGTTACAACCCAGTAACTCAGTTGTTGTTTTTTTTTTTTTTTAATGTACCTAATTCTGATTTCAGTTACTTACGCATCTCATGGGGTCCGCAATCCACCGCAGGTGGATTGCCTACCTGATAATGTACTACTGCTCGCATATATTATCCACGATCCGATGCACTGGATTGCTTACCTAGGTGGCTTAGATGTATGTAAATCACTTGAGATTAATCTTAACATAATATATGGGCATATGATTCAGGCAACGCTGGAAGGGACAGCTAGGGTAGGACAGCTAATATAGCTGACACTTCGTGTCACGAAGTGCACGGAATCAGCTAGTAATATATATATGATAACAATAAGGCACGCAATAATATTTAATATGTTGCGACGTTTTCCAACCGATTTTCTTCCTTCACACGTCTATCGCGCGTTAACATATATTTTATTTTTTATTCGTGTCACTCGGTGTCTTATTTCGCGCCGGTAGAGCGGTAAAAAATCGAACTAGACCGGAAAATGTATTTTAGATTTCTCGCGATTGGGGAACGACGAGACTTATACGCGGAGCAAAGTCAATAGTCCATGATGATACATACATTGTACATCGTGTACATTGCACGCGTATAATATATATATATATAACATAATGTACGTTTCGCGCGTATGGACGCTAATATGCCGTGACACCGGAAAACCTTCTATAGAAAAAAATTTTAAAATCTTCTGAAAATGCTGAACATTTTGTTGAAAAGTATTTTTACGGTGCGTATTGATAATATAATACCCGTACGTTGTACAACAATTATATTTATTATATGATTTTATTATATTATTATTATTATTATATTATATATACAATTACACGATATACCTACCTATGTAGGTATTATTAGTTATTAACGGAACATGTCAACAAAACACTAAACCCATATCGCATAAAAACTGATAAAAATTGAAGGTCGATGTGGCGCGCTGAATCTCTTAGGTGACCTCAAATGCATCATATATAGTCATATTATTGTGTATGGCATGATCAATTTTTTCGTTAGATTTTGGATGGGTGTCATATATTATACGACATTATTCCGACAACATAGCGGCAGCTGCAGCAGTTCTTCCCCGACATGAGCTTGGTCGAGAAATAGGTATAAATATGAATGCGGAATAAGGAAAAAAATGTAAAGCTATAAAGTCAATCAGTATCAAACGCTGCAGGAATCGGCTAATTTTTTTGTTCTTGTGGTAGCTTCCTTGTAAATTATAAAAATAATACAAATAAGTAGGTACTTGGAGTTTGTATGGATATGAATGTAATATAAACACTTGAAAACTCATACACTTAATTTTTATCGATATTTCTGTTCATTTGTTATTTGTATTGGTTATTTGTGTGCGTGAACAATTAAAATTATCAAGTTGGATGGAATAATTTTATACCCTATCGGCTATCACCGTTTTTAAAATTTAATTTAATTGATAAAAATATTAAATTATTTATTCACACTATTATTTTTATCAAATGTGTTATTCGAACACTTTTAATTTATTATAGTTTACTAATTGATACAACAATCAAATGATCTATATGCATTAAACGCGTTTAATAGAAGTTTTTATTACGTTTGATTTAAATCTTTACGATTGCAGGAAATTTATTTGGATTAACGTAATAATAACAGGTCGTAAAAATATGATTATGTGTATTATACGAATATATATTATGATTGCTAACTATACTAACTCCTGGCCGGTATCCATATAATACCCTTTAATCGTTTCTTTATAACAATATCGTGTTATACCAATTACCTATAGGCTATAACTCCTATTGATACTGCATTATATAGGATTTGGTGCACGTGTTATTATTTTTTTTAACTTTATTATAATGCCAGTATGGCACACTTCTGTAATCTTCATAGTGAAATTTTTCTATTAACATTTAAATTTAATTAGAAGTACATTCTCAATGTTAATACTATATGTTAAAAATATTACATAATATTACTCTGCAGGGTTCGGAGGTTTTTCGCTGATTTTGAAGTCGAGACCTCCGTCGGTTTTATTTAGTCTGTCGTGGAAATTTTTAAACTTGTTTGTTATCCATGTCAAATGTTGATAGGTATAGGGCGATTTCGTATCGTTAATTGTTATAAAGACGCATGAACCAAGAAGTTAAGTATATAGAAATGTATTTTGGAGAGTTTGTTGTTTTTTAATTTTTGTTATGAAATAGGAATAATGAAATTAATAACTTGGAGTCCTATGACTATTATAGGTAATACGCTATTTTAGACGGTACAAGTAGACGTAATATATACTTTTATCCGCAGCAAACGAATTGCGTCTCAAGATCCCTTTTTTATACGAATTGCGTTCAAAGATCCTTTTTTTTCATACGAATTGAGTCCCAAGATCCTTTTTTTTTATACGAATTTTACGTCCCGACGATATTTAACAACTACACTAATTGAGTCCCGATAATAATTAACAACTATACACTAATTGCGTCCGATGTAAATACATTATTTTCCTTCCCATTTAATACAGATTTAGGACTGTCAATAGTAACATTAAATATTATATTACAAAATAAGGTAGGTTAAAAATATTGTTTTTCATCGTTTTCGTTATTTATTATTCAAGTACATCAATAATATTGTTTTCTTCGTTAATTCATTATTAACTAATTATAATAATAAAAAACAAATACAAGTAATAGGTTAGGTTATTATATTAAAATGTTATTAAGTATTTAATTATGGATTAGTAAACATTTGATTGATACAATTTTGATGTAATCAAAACGTGTTATTATTTGTACACGTCTTATTTAATTATTTATTTTCTTAAAAATTCTTGTTTTTCTTATATTTCATGTCTAATTATCTTAATTTGACCACTACTGCAAATTTTGGTGTAAGTATCTTTTTGTTCGTGTTTTAATAAACCAATAAATTTGTAGATATTTGGATGAGCATAATAAAACATATACCGTTACATTTTGATGAACACCTTCACAGCTATTTGTTGTCTGTGTAATTGAACCCGAATACATTGCCCACAAAGAAGGAAGAAAGTCACAATCGGGGTCTTTATAATATGTATTTAAAATATAATCTGTAAATGTTTGTACTTTTTCATTTCGTGGTAAAAATTGATACTTTACTTATCATTGGTAAAAGTGTAAAACAGTTTTCTACATCTTCAGGTTTCAAAAACGGGAGGCCAAAAAATATTTGTATGTAATTACTTATTTCTGATCTTTTCATATATTCATTACCTACTCAAACTTAGAACTTGTATTTTTCTCCACCAACCCTGGTCTAAGTGTAATCGGCATCCTTTTAATTCGACGGATGGCTAAACAAATAATGCTGCCAAGCTCAATGTTTATATCGGGGACGCAAATCGTATATGCAGCCCTATTATCGTACCTTATGCTCATATATATATGTTACGGTTAATGTTAACATTTGGATAATTGCCCGGGCATTGGCCGAATCATTATAGACATGGAATTTGGCTTATGATGTGTAATAATTCGATTATTAACATAAAATATCAACACTATCCGGATAATATTAGCTTTGGTCAGTCAATATAATAGATAATGTTAAAAGTTATGATTGGCGGTAGTCAAGGATACAAAAAGTGTCCATGTAAGGGAAAATGTGATACCAATAGATACAAAATAATGTAAGTCTTCAAGTTTTTTGTGCAATTCGAAATGTCACGGAAGCATGCTATGTAAAAATAAAAAATAAAATTTTAATTCTATATATTTCAAAAAATAATTTATAAAATAAAATACTCAATTTAACGTTATATACTTATATCATTAGCAACTCATTAAAAACTTAGGTATTTTAAATAACATTTTACTCTTATTATTTAAAAATATAACTTTTGAAATATATTTAGTAAGTACCTATATACTATTAAATAAATTAAAATTATTTTATCTCATGAATCTAATTATTTAATGTCTTTAATAGCTATATATATGAGGTCACTGCTAATATTATGACATTAATATATTTTAATATTTTTAGTAAATTCGACTTATTTTATCTCATGATTGATACATTCTTATAGTCGTTAAGACATTATTCAAGGGTCCTTGGCTAATGTCATACTATCCGACTAATGTCAACATTATCCATATGTTAACATTACTCGTAACATACCTACATATAATATTATAAAGTATGCGTGTATTATAGAAGAAGAGGAGAAGAAGAGGCGCTTATACAGGTACATAATGTACGCGAACAACAAAAGCAACAAGCCGTAAAAACAATATTATATAGGTGTACCTATATATATATTAAAAATAATATGCTATTGCGATAATACAAACATAATAATATTAATATTATTATTAGTAGTATTGTTTTTAATTGTCCATATTTTGCACCGTGTTAATATAATATACGCTCGTAATCGGCGTAACGCGCATGTTAAACTGTAAAAGATAACAATAGGTACGCGATAGCCCAACCGGATAAACGTATTATTATAACGCGTGTATATGTTTAAAAAAAAAAAAAAATACTTAATAATAACAACAAAATAACAAAAAAAAAAACGTAACCGTAAAACCCTTCATATGTGAATAATATTATAATTTATATGTGTCTGTGTGCCGTATCGGATGACGATGAAAAGGTAAAAATTATATTTTAAAGAGAAAAACGCATAATTTTTGGATGTCTGTCAATCGCGAGGGATGGAGCGCAATAGTATATCGTAATCTTATACCCATTTGGTTTTGTCGTCGCGCACATGTAAATTGTATACCTTAAAGTATAAATATACCAGTTGGCATTTCAGCAAGCGAGTTTTAAAGATTTCTAAGGTCTTTTAGAATTTTTGTCGAATATAAAACGATATAATATTCCACATTTTTCCGTGCATGACATATTTTTTTTTTAATGACAAGACTGTTTAATGAGTTCTGTTTAGAAAATTATTTTTACAACAATGACCACGTGCAGAAGGTATACTTTTTTACATACGATATTAGATTAATATATATATGATATTATATAACTGCTACTAATAATAATAATATTAAATTATATCATAGAGCGTGTGAGTGAGTGTATGTTCTTGTAGATAAGACGCCCGTGTGTAAATCGTAAAGTGCACCATGAGCGAAACGAGTTTATCGCTAAAATAATAATTATTATATGATAAGCTTTTTTTTCGAGGATTGAATGTCAAACGTGACCCGTCGGAAGCGTTGGCGATAAGAAAAGAAAGAAAAAAACGCATTATTATTGTTATCGCTTTTTATATTGGTCAAAATTCGTGGACAAAAAAATACGTTGTATAAAAAAATAAACGCTGCTATTTACGTATATAATACACAAACATCTTTCCACAATATAAAACAGCGAATAATTCTAATGAAACTGGCGAAATCAGTTCGTCGACAAGCGTAATGGCCAATGGGTATATCTATCAAATATTAATGAGACGTCGTTGTAAGTTGAATTGTCTCGATCAATCGATTTTACTCGATTTTACTCGAATTTATTGTTATTATGGTTGCCAAGGTACTATGTATCCGAAATGCTTTAATAATATTAAAATATAATATATTTTATGGTAGTATATTATATAGTTAGCTTAGTATTAGTAAAATACTTGGATGTGCTACCTACATATACTTATGTGTTTGGTTTTTGTGCACCGAAAATGTTTTGTTTTGTGTACAATCAGCAATGTTATTGTTATATTTAACGATTATAATGATTTGAAATCAAAATCAATCTCAATTAGGTTACTATCATTACCTACTATATAATATATAGTATGTCTATGTGCGCTTTTATTGTCACTATAATGTTTGTTTATAATCTTAATAAACAATTAGTACAATAAAAACTACTTAAATGTCGAATATAAGAAAGTTTCAAACTTACCTTTTTACATAGGTTCATAAAATTAACAATGTGTCGATCAGTACCCATTCGTTCTTCGTCGTAAGTAATTGTAATTTTAAAATTGGGTCTTCTCCGTTGATTTTATATTACCTATTATACATTTTGATTTTTAACGTAATTTTTACCTTAATCCTACTATACTTTGCGTTGCAAAATATTATGTACGATCGTATCGGCTGTATATATAGGTAAAATATTGAACTAATATATATATACCATACACCTTTGTTGTGTTATAATACAGCACAATGACACGTGCGCACTTTTTGTCGAAATAATGGTAAAAAAAACATCGATTTTGCGTAATCGTACACCACTGCAGGTTACCTCTCACTCTTTCTCTCCCTCTTTCTTTCTTTCTATCTCTCTCTTTTTCTCACTCTATACATGTATATGTTTATTGTACAGAGTTCGTTTAAAATTTTCACCCAAGTCGTCGGCGTGACAAATAATAAATGGCCGCGTTCCGCACCGTTCGTATTGGCCGGCCCGCGTGTTGTGTCGTTAATAGCGGACGCTATTGGACAAACATCGCGTAAACGGTAAAATCGGTCAAAATCGATGGGCTGATGTGAACCTCACGAGCGACTCGTACAATATATACAACGCAGCAACACTATATAATATTTGCCCTTATTAGTTTATTAGGTATAGATATATCGAAATACGACGTAAAAAATCGACCATTACAATAGCGGGCTTAATATTATGATCTTACAATTTATTGGTATATACCTATACACCGCGTTTGTAGTGTTTTCGTGAGGCAGTGAGTGCGTTTTATGATAGGCACGTAGTCTATGGAATTTCTCACTAAATCTCGTAAAACCTATAAATAATAACATTTAATTACCTCCCCTCACACCGCCATTATTTTGTACGCGTTACGCGATGTATGCGATTTAATTAGCACGCAGAAAAAAACTATCGAGACAAATATTTTTTATAACATTTTGAGATTGACGGTTATACATATATACCGGTGCAGCATGGTAATCGAAAACACGGAGATTACAAAACAATTTCGATCTCGTCGAATAATAATCAACCGCTAAATAATCTATAGCGGTACATATAGCAGCATTGGTATAATACGCGTAAAACTGAATGTTTTCATATTAAACATAGGTAGGTACTAACAAAACACGAAATTTGTTTAGAAAGATAACGTTTTATTTTTTGTGACTTCGATACAGAATATAGTGCATTTGTGTGTAATGAACAGTTTTTGTGTACAAATGGTATTTAGTTTTGAAAAATGTAGTACATTTTCATTTTTCGGCGGCGTTTAACTTTGCTCACACGCTGCAATAATAGGTAATACAAACAAAGGACACTTTAATTTAATAATCAACTATAGTTATGACGATATTATAACATTATTTTACATCATTTTCATAATATTATATTATTTATTTTAACAACAATTAAACTGCAGTTTTGTATGTACTGGAATCTGTTGTCTGCAGGAGTCGGATTTTATCATTGCACTCTATAATATAGTTAAAGTTCGAATTCGTGACGTGTTAAGAGTAATATATACTTTTATTGCAACTTTAATTTCTTTAAGGGGCAATAATTTATAGTGAATTTATCAACTGCATAACGAACACAATACGTTTTGTACTATTTGGACTTGAATAATAATAATAATAATTTATCATTATGTCCTTGGCGCGTTATAATTGCTGTTATTCAAACTGTGTACGTTTCGCGCGGAAAATATCAATAATGTAGACCCACCTAATAACGTTTGTATATAAACCGTATACTACCGTGCACATATTAAGCATATAATTGTTGCCTTATTTTTTCATATTTCATATTATCTGTTCCAATATATTATTATTATTATAATACACGCGGTAGGTACCTAATAGGAAAAATATTGCACCCGTGTCCAGCGCGGGGACAATATTATTTTAATTGTTATTTAGAACGAATGCGAACGCTTTGTCTATAATACGGGTATATTTAATATGCAATATTAATGAGATGCCAATAGTATATTATACGTACCGTATAATATAATAACAGTCTGTGCGGTACAGAAAAATAATAATGAAATAATTTGACACGCTTAACAATGGTAGAGGTTAATTTAACTGATAAGAAAGTAGTTTTCGGTATAGACCGCGTAGTATAATATTATATATATGCATAGGAGGCCCCATCGGTAATAGGACGTTAGGTAGGTATATATATTATACACTGGTAAATTATTATAATACACACACTGGCTGTTGTAAAGTTACTCGTTGCGTATTATAAAATATATATTATCGGTTTTTAATAGAACGTTGTTCAGTGTATACCTATAACGTGCGTTGTTACTCGTATATAGTATTATTATTATCCCCAATGTTGTTATATGATCTAAATTATTGCACGTGACTCATAATTTTTATTTTTTTCTAACATTAAATCACGCTTAACAATGCGTCCGTAATAGTGCAGTTATTAGAAGCATTTCGCAAACCCGCTCCTGTCGCCGTAGTTCATTCGTAGGTATATTATGATTTGATATTATTGTATTATGTTATATACGCGTATTTCCATCTCGTGTAAGTACCGCCGATTGATCTGCAGCTGATCGAATTTAAGAATAATAATCGTACACAAACAATAACAATTATTATCATCGAAAAACTATAATATGGTAAAATGATGATACGAAATCGTTTTACGTCGACTCGCGCGTTCTGACGTTTTCACTGTTATTCCAGCGTAGGTACACAATATACTATACATTATTATTATTACATTATGTGTGTCTGTTTATCGTTATAGGTACACTGCTGTTATACGTAGGTAGGTAAGTTGTTGTTTTTAACATCGACATCAACTGCGGCTTATCAATAGTGCGTCGTCGTCGTCGCCACGTTGGTTATTAGTTGTAGAAGTTCAATGTACCGACATCTTTGACATTCTGATTTTTGTTTTTAATAAGTACCTACTTATTTTTTCTTATATATTATCAATCAATAGCTATAAATCATAATCATACACTCATCCGACCGCACTAAACCGCATTGCGACATCTGAAAACGTTGTGTTTTATAATGTACATGTATTGCATACTATAGTATATTACTACACTTACGTTATTACGTTTGATGCTTAAACGTTGATTGCGTTGTTTGTTTTAACAATTTTGGGGCAAATAATATTGGTCTCTACATAAGTTATAACTTACAAAGTGACGTAGCCATTTATTATTGTCTCTTATTGTCTGGTTGCGTTCGACTTACGTTGATGGTAAAATAATACCTACTATACCTACTATACCTACTATACCTACTATACGCTTTAGAGTTAAGACGAACGACGGTGGTTAAAAAAAATTAATCGATACCTGCTTTATATTCATCATTATTATACGACTTCCGTGTGGTATTGTATACAATATTATATTGGAACATAACGTTTTACGTTTAGACACTATATATATTCTGTCAAATGACAAATAAAGTACGTCCGTCTCGCGTGCCTATAAAGTATGTGGAACGGATTTAGTAGCGAACATAGTATTAAATAGTAGCATGCGTCATTTGGCGGATTAGTGATAATAATAGGTATACCTACTACATAAACAGTGTGTGTCAAAAACGCAAAAAAATATTTTGTACATCGTCACAATATTGGTCCTTTAATATTAAACTAATCAAAATATTATTTGTAATTAACTGCGCATTTGCTGGATGATAATAAATTATATTTTTTAATTATATAATATAATATATAAGGTATTCATGCATTTCTATATAACTGTCGATTATTGTTTACGAGCATTTCATATTTTCATAGTTTGCTTACAAATAAAAGATGTATACGGGCTGCAATTTCTTTTACATATTTCGAATGGTTTTATTTTTAAACTTGAATCATCTAAGAAAATATAAGTCAATTACATTTTAAGGTTTTTGGTAATATTATGGAATACCTAAATCTTAAAATGTCTATATTCGTCTTTGAAAATGTATCAACTATTAACGTTTAGTGTTTTATAGAAAAATGCATAAATGTATCAAAATCACAGGCCAGCAAAAATATCGAAACCTAAATTCCCCGAAAGCAACTATAGGATGTTATGAAACAAAAAACAATCTTTCCGACCTAGCTATTATACCTAGTTATTAAAATATCAATTAGTATTCATTGACGGCACTTCCGTGTGAATCTATAATATATTATATAGGTCATACAGCTATAATTTATAGGTTTATAACTAACTAATAAATTTATAATCTATCTATTATCTGACCTTGTTTAACGTTTCGCTTCATTTCTCTCTCTGCAGGATAACCGAAGACTTTAAGTTACAAACCTACGGTCTGGACTCGCCTCACCACCAGGGATTGTACGGTGGCCTAGGTCACTCTCCCACTTCCGGTTCGCCTTGCTCCGTGTACGCGTACCAGCCGTACCAACGGAACTACAGCGCTGGCCAATTCCATCAGTCTACAATAGCCGAAATCCAACAGCAGCAGCAGCAGCAGCAAATACCAGTGACCCAAATGGTGGTACCACCTTCGCTGTCGGCGCAAAAGTCTTCGGACGATGCTGCTGCGGCGTGCTGGCTGCAGCATAATGGCGGTGGATCGGCTTTCGAACACCACCTGCACCACCAACAGCAGCTGTCATCAGCGTACCAGTCGCACCACCAGCAGCGGCAACAGGACAACAACGGCATGACCGGAGGCGGCCAACAGCAGCAGCAGCAGACGGCCAAGATGACGCAGCAACAGCAACAGAAGGCGGTCAAGGAGCAGCGGATCCGCAGACCCATGAACGCGTTCATGGTGTGGGCCAAGGTGGAGCGGAAAAAATTGGCCGATGAAAATCCCGACTTGCACAACGCTGATCTTAGCAAGATGCTCGGTGAGTACCTTAATATGATATATATACGGTAGTTATGGCTTTATGGGTAATATAATATTTTGATCTATTAATATATCGTACAATGTTATCTTCAGTGGCGCTGAAAATTATTATGGGGTCGTGAATTTAGATATACCTATACCTATAGCAGTAGAAGTAATATTTATGCCTAATGTCGCAAAATAATCGTTTTAGGTAATAATATTTGTCGCAGTTGGATGTCTTGCAATTATGGATTGTGTAAAATACATTATAGTAAACAATATAGTATATATATATAATATGTTACTATTGTAGCGAAACCCCATCGGAAATAATTATAATTTTAGTTACACCGAGCATATTACAAGCGGGTAGTTTAGTGTAACGACCTCGAATTCTTGTCATCGCGATTTCGGTTTGTGTTTTTTAAATTTAATTTTATCGTTTGAATTGTGTATTATAAATACTAATATATGTATATATATATGTATATACCATATTATAATATACATATGCCGTCCGTTTGCGGTACTTTGCATACGAAATGCAAGTCATATATCTTGGGATAACGAGATATACATTTACAATAAATAAAAAAGTGAAAAGGTGCATGTTTAAGACGCGCGTATATATATATACAGGGTGTCTCTCGTAGATCTGACATATTTATACATAATTTAAACGTACAGGATCGTAGAAAGACCGTAATATATAATATTTCGATTGCATCCGGTCGTCGTCAATCAACTGAGCGTGTGGAGTATGCCTATATATTTTATAGGAAATTCTTTCACCTGCTTCGTGCGACGGTAATTTTTTTCCTTAAAATTCTCTTCGCCCCCACATGGCATTCATATATTATAGGTAGGTACCTATAATATGTAGTTATAGTTATAGGTACCTATAACTATTGTGAGCCGTGTATTTACAACAGTTCCGTCGCAGGCCGCAGCTGTTTTCGGCCGCAGGGGCGCTTAAAATATACGCTCGCAGATAACATCGACGCACACCTGTTGCAGTATATTTTTCGCCTGTGATAGCTGCCCTACAGTATAGGACCGTGTGCTATACGCGCGGCCAAAACAATAGGGTAGTGATAATAGTATCTCTGAAAGTTGCGCAAATAAAAATAAAATATAATAACACAAACACAGACCTGTATATACGACACGTCACGCACACACACGCGCGAGCGCATGCGTCTTATACGTAGTGCGTATATACATTGTCTTTGTCCTCTATTTGTACAAAGGCGAGATGTATATAGTAGGTATACATATTAATATATATATATATCATGTGTACGTAAATTTTTACAGAAACACGAGCTCGGTATCTTATAGCGCGCGCCAAACCCGACTTATCCATATAAGGGCCAAATGCATTAACCTCGCGACGACGGCGGAACAAATAGAACAAAACGCCCCTGTTTGTATTTAAATCGCGTATCCCTTTTTCTTTATTATTATTACTATTTTTTTTCTTATCTAACTTCACTTTTTATTTATTTCTCGCTCGCCATTCACTCGTGCCGAACTCCTCTTCGGCCCGCACCGCCGCTCCACGACTGCACCGCGTTCGTTTAAACGTAATATCATATTATCGTTTTATATTATACCTATATAGAACGCGTTGTACGACGTCTTTGCCGATGTCAATTAAACGTGCGGAAATTCGCGTAGTCACTGCAATATTATTTACATATACAGTCAAACCGGTTGGTTACCTTATAGAAAATTCGATACATCGCACCGCCGCCGACGTTGTCGTCCTCATATCTAATCCTTGCGCAAAGTAGTTTTTAATTTTTTAACGCAATACCTATATGATCACCCTCACGTACCTATATATATATGTCACGTACAATGATAAAACACCGTCGTTTATGGGTATAATTATATATATAAAAAAAAAAAATAAAAACAAACACATTTTACGATTACACTCAGTGAACATAATGTACACAATCGTTATTTTTTTTATTGAAATGCGTCTGACACAAATGTATATTTTTATATAACCTACCACGTGATTCGATTGGCAGTTGTAAACTGTATAATAATAACTGTGTCGTACCTACTACAGCAGCTAATCCTCGGTACAATATAACTATCGAAAGTAAAACTATACCTATTATTATTTCGTGTCTGGTAAATATTCAGAATATTTTAAAACCAAACGGATGTCTAATAACACAATAGATGGTAATCAAAATATCTCTTGTTCGACTGTGTTATTCGCTCGTTTCAATTAAAAACTATACACATTAATAATATTGATAAGATCTTCAACAGTAATCGTTGTCCGGTAACATAAAAAACACACTACCGTATATAATAAAAAGTGATATATTCATTGATATAGTATAATACAGTTTTTTTTTTTTAAAAAAACGTCGTATAAGCGATTGACTTTGAAATGTATCTGGATATTATACGATATAATATATAGTGTAATTTGATTTCAAACTATTATTATAATGCGATCGGAAACTCGATTTTACAAAATAATATAATTATAATTATGTATAAATGCCTTCTAACAATTATAATATGTTATTAAATAATAATATAAACTTGTTTGCATTTTGGTGAGCTTATTTTATTTTTTAATTGTATGATAAGGTGGATCGATGTGAAGGATACCATTTATGGCTAGTAATAGAGTTTAAAAGGATCAGACTATTCAGTCGTAATTGATACTTTGCACTCCAAATTCCAATTCACAACTTTACTTTTTATAAATACACTTTAAAAATTTTCTGCTAATCACAGTTTGAATTTCCAAACAAATCAATCGTTTAGTACGTTAAAAAAGTTTAGCAAACGAGAATAGCGTGTGTTATAGTACCTACCTAGTAGACGACTTATATGTCGATGGTTTAGTATCTGATTTCGAAAATATCAATTTGCAACAATAATTCAAAAAACAATATCATCGAAGCCCTTTTGGAATTAGTACGATAATAATTTGTATATAATATTTCGTGTGTCTATTTGTTTCGGACACCAATCGCAGACACATAGTATTATCGTACATAATGTGACGCGTTAACATACAGAAAGAGGCATTTCCTCATGAATTGTTTTATTCAACGATGTATGAACTCGATTCAACACGTCCAGCATTCTCGCGCAGGCAGGTAAAAGCGTCGCCGCAGCGGGACAATGATCGTGAATGACGTGTACATTATTGTTTTACCGTTTACGGGCAGACTTTATTATTATACAACATTATGTGAATATTATGTACAAAACGAACGTCCAAAACGCACCGAAACGTCAATCGGCTCGTCGACGTCAGCACCGCTGCAGTCTCGTGTTTTCGTTATTCCCCCCTCCAACCACCACCCGTCCACGTAAAACCGTTTCGACCGAAATGTAATTTTTATTTTTGACACAGTGAAAACTCGTAAAAATATCGTAATAATATCGTACCTATATGGCTATATATATATACGCGCTTAATATCTACGTATAATATATATGCCTATATTACACGATTCCGGCCAGCTGTGAAAATAATAAATAAAAATGAAGAAACGCTTTCCGAACGCGATAGACGTTTAAAAGTCCACCGCCGCCACCACATAAAAAGATAAGAAGGCGGTTGAACGGTTTCTTACCATATATATTATATATTATAATGTATAATATAGGTATATAATATGCTATATATACACACACACATCGTAAGAGGCGTTGGCCGAGGCACACACGGTGCGTACACACCAACAGACCGATATTGGAGTTCATAGGTCACCTCGACTCGTTATGTTTTATGGTTCTGGTTACATTTTGCGTTTTTTTTTTAATCTTAATCCTTTTTCGCGCGCGCTCTGACCGCAGCTCTAGTAATGTTATTAGAGGTACCTATATATACGCTTAAACGCGTCTTTTACTTTCGCCCCCACTACCAACACTGAACAATCACATTTGCACACACACACACACACACACACACACACACACACACACACACACAAGTATGCTCGGCTGTGGCTTCCCCGGAGTGGGTTTTTATTTATTTTTTTCAATTTGAATGTTCGCGCTTCTCACTTGACTACCAAACGCCGCCGCCACAGCCCCCCGCGGGGCATAAAGGATCCGTGGGCGCGGCTCCTGCTGGTGACAACAAGCCTTCCGGCATGTCCTTTATTTTATGGCTCGAAAATAGTTGTTGTTTCTGTGTTTTATATTTTCGGTAAATTTTTTATTTTGTTTTTTATTCCCAATATTATCGCGGTTCGGATCGGAACATATTTAACCGTCTCAAAAATCCGTCGTACATAAGTTCAGACAACAACATAATAATTTTGTCCAAACTTGTTTTTCTCGAATTGTTATCAATTTTACTAAAATAAAATCACGGAGTTCGTGTGGTTTATTAAATCTCGTATCTCAAACGCGACAACAAGAAGTTCAGATCACAAATATTTAAAACGACACGCGGTCGAGATACCCATCTCGCATCGACTTACAGACTTATAGATCTCATATTATACATAAAATAACTCACTTTTTTTTCTGTAAATACCTGTCATCGGCGACCAGTGTGTGTATTTTTAGTTTTTACACGAAACTTGTCTTAAATTACTCTCGCGGCCGCGACGACGACTGTACGTTGATAAGAAATAGTATCATTAGATTTATTTGGAATTTATTTTTTTGAGGCTCACAGATGTATGTGGTGTTACACATGGACGGTGTTATAGCGTATAGCAGTATTAGATAGGTACGTTTTCAAATGTACAATATTAATATTTTAATGTGTTGTGGAACCGAAATATTATATGCTCTTGCACTTTATACTTACTGTTGTATACTATTGTTGAGCCATATGCTATGCGCAACAGTAGTATTACGAATCGTTTCGCTATGTAATAAAATGATAATATACACTATCGCGCATACCCAATAATATGTCTGCAGGTATGAGCCATTGGGAACTGAGGGAATACACTCTCAAGGTCCGAGATTAATTAAGACGCCCGGCCGGATCGGTTCGGTTGGATAGCGCAAGGTTATAGACAAGTTGCACAACCATAATAAATGGACCCGCCGTCGTTGTATATAAGTATATAACCGATGTATTATATATAGCAATGTATTTTTTCTCCTCTTTTGCGTCGAAAATTGAAACAAAAGATTTGAAGAAAAAAATTACCCATTAACCCCGACGGTGGTGGTGCGACGATGGTCGCGTTGGGACGTTTACTTATTATTTTATCGCTGTTGACATTATTCTTGTTTTGGGTATAATAATAAGTATTATTATTTTTACAACGATATTACAATATTATTATATTATATATGATGATGCATATGATATAGGTGTTTATCGTCGTTGTCGTAGTGGACTATAATAATATTATGATACTACTGCCGCCGCCGCCGGCAGGCCCAGCGCGTACGGCTCCTGTCCCGGGCATAAACACCGACGAATGTGTGTACTAATAATCTATTAGTAAGTCTGGTGTATGTAATAACTTAAGATTTACCGGTGACGATAATGTATACAAAGAAAACCGCTATTGTGTCCGGAGCCACTGCGTAATTTATGGTTTTAAAATGGGTTCTCTCTATAGAAGCCGGTATATATGCGAGATGATATATATATATATACATACCTACACACACACGTGAAGAAACTGAACCAGAATAAGGTACCGTTTGCCGCCAGCATGTGTTCGAGTGTGTGTGTGTGTATGTGTGTGCGCTCGCGCTTATATATACTTATACTATAACATGACAATATCGCTGACAGACCGCCAGAGGCATGGATTCGGCGGCAGTGGTCGCGGCGGCGTATATGTATACGGTTTTCTTTCCATGTTATTATTATGATAATAATATTTGTAATTTAAATCAGTATTATATAGTATAGAGATCTGGTTTGTGTGCGCAAAGAAAAAATAAATAAATAACAATATGGGTATACACATTATTTCATATATATATATATATATATATATCAGCTGAACCCTCTCGCCGCGCAGCAGCAGTATCGAAAGAAAGATAGTCTTGCTGGAATAAAAATGTCAATGTATGACAGTCGCTGGCCATTTGTTCGCCGATCGTGTACATAATACTGTGTATGTATAATATGTGTTTGTGCGCGTGCATTTTTTCCTATTCCGTTTGTATAATATATAATAAACGGTCGTCTCTTGTTATTCGATTAATCGTAAACGTATTTGTATAAAATATGTGTGTGTATATTATATAGGTACCTTTTGTACAACATTCTGTTTTTATTTTATGTTCATATTGTCTATATTATTATGTATAATATGTGTTGTATCTCTCATTTAACCGTACTCGTCGCGTTTTCAACTATGTGTTTAATATTTCAAACGATTCCTCAAATATCATCATAATTATATTATGTGGACTTATCAATATAGGTAACCGCAATCAATATGGCTATAATAGTATAGGTTCAAGCGTACACAATAGCAATATTAGAAGAAGGAATTAATTTATTAAAAATAAAATGGTGAAGTTCTAATTTTATTACAATTTACATTACCTTATCTAATATACCTAATATACAATAATATACACGTTTATTAAATTTCAGAGTGTATTATAGACTATGGAACTAGGATTTCACTTACAGGCAAAACCAATTGTCCAATTTATATTTTTAATTTAAAATAATGAATATTATATATGTGTTAGATATATATATTATACAATGAATAAAATATTAATTGACCCAGATTAAATTCAGTACATTACGTTCAAACTGTCTAGATACAAACACATATTTACATTAATTTGAATGATGTTAATTAAATTAGGGCATTGAGTAGTGGATAATAAATTAATAATCGAATAACCATTGCAAAACTAAACTACATATATTATTTTTAAAAGGATATGCACGCACTTGTTTTGAATACAGAATAGCTATATACCGACTACAACGTCCTTATATGTATATTCTTCGGTTCACAGGTTAACAAAAAAATAACCCATGCGATATTCATGTATAATAATATATTATTTTTGTTACTGTCGTTATTTGTATGAAAATCCCACAAGTTTGTTTCGATTTCTTACAATTATAGATAATTGTACACTAGGACTTTTAATTTTTTAAATTGATTTCACTGTAAACGGTTCGTGTGGTCATTCGCTTTCAGTCGACGTTTGTAATTTTTTTTTACTTCGAATCTATTCGTGACATTCCCTGCCGTGCAATTTTTACAGAATAAAAAAGTACTTAACAGCAGTGCTTATTGGTGATCAGAAGTCAGAACTGACCGTTTTAAAATGTGTTAAAAAAATAATAAAAAAAAGTCTAGAGCACGCGTGTGCGGTTCTCCCTTCGCAGACGGTTTGCCGCCGGGCACTATCTACTTGTTGCGCGCCACCTGCGCCTTTACAACTCTATATATACACGTCACGTTTATTGTGATTGACGCCGAGTGCACGGCATTCCCGTCGTTCGGTTTTACAGACCCCTTTTGGATTCTTCGTTATTACTTATTTGATCATTATAATAAATACAAAATATGCGGTGACGGCGGCGGTGGATTGTGCAGCATATTATCGATTGGTGATTTACGATTATATATATGAAATAACACCTCTCGGCGAGAGGTTCAAAGCGAAATCCCACCGCAAGCGCCCTTTTTACGAGCTTCTACTTCTGCCCATCTCTCGGTCTCTGTTGCTCCATAAATTCCTATAGTATAATATACCTAGCTCTGTCTATACGTTTCACGCTGATTTCCTTAAATTTTCCCATCACTTTAAAATAAATCCGCGTATCATTGGTACTGCAGTTTGTATTGTATACCGCTGTACAATTCTCTGCAAACGGTGTCGCTTTTATTATTTCATATAAAATTTAAAATTTGTTAAGACTCACTAACGGCTTTTATGTTGTTGTCGTCGTCGTCAACAAACATTAGTGGGCGTTATAATAATTTATACTATCGGTGCAACAATTGAGTAATATCGCACATTGGCGACAGACTAACAAATTAATCCGAAAACATGACTACATTAACGTTTACGACTTTACGAGTAGGCTCTACACCGTTATCGAGGGCAAAACAAAAAACAATTTACATTTACGTATTGTCCTGCTTAAAATCATTACCGTCAAGGTTTTCGCATGTTGTGAGATGTAAATATATAATTTATATTAAATTGTATAGCTTTGAGTGCGCAAGTGTGTGTAGGCGAATTGAGATTATGTGTATTGTTTTCGAGGGACTTATATTATATTGTACATAATAATATACTAACCACCGGTTTCTTACACCCACTAAAATATTTTAAGGCTGAGATTTAGTGCGACATTTTTTTTTTATAAATAACTTAAATCTCAAAACACACTCGGCACTCAAAAGTTATACGTTATAATTTGTAGTTTGTACTGTATAATAATTATTATAAAACATGGACCTCGCATAAAATATAACGGCAACTAAAGTTATACCATTACATGGAAAAATGATTTGGTCGAATTTACTTTTCGTTCAAAATACTTATTACAGTTAACCTGAATAGTTTATATTTTTATAAATATTAGAATATGTAATCTTTATGGCTATATATTATGTAACACATTTAAACATATAGAATTGCATGATTTGAATATTAATTTTCTATGATTATTTCCAATGACTAGGTTATTTTTTTTGAGAAATTGCAACCGAAAACTATTCTAGATTTTTGAAGTTTGATGGAAATTTTTAATTGGACATTATGAGACATGAGTTATGACTTATGATCTTGAATTATATATCATGTTTTGTAGTTCGTTTATTATAATAATTAATATTACCTATGTTATATATCATATTTTATGTTAATGTATAATTGAGGTAGGTGGTAGGTATAAACATCATGTCTATCATTTAAAAATAGAAACCAATTTTATTAATTACATATTTTGCGCATTGCGTTGTGATGGGGTAATTGTTGGTCACGTGTGTCATGCTATTGCGTAACAATCAAGCCCAAACATTCTTAAATAATTTGTCAGAATACCGAAAACTTTCGGATTGGCTACGCTGCGAACCATATTGGTTGCGTAACATTGGACCCACTTAAACATTACAGTTGCATTTTACCGAAATTCAAATATGGGTGCAAATGGTTTATAAACGAATCGACGATAATGCACAATAGTTTTATTTTATATTTATACATTATAATATTATATAGTGTTGAAGCCTAAACATTGTATTAGTACCTATTAAAAATTGTCATACAGCGCGTGTTGACGTATTGTGTTATTATTTTATATTGCATTTTCTAAACCTACCCATAAATTATAATATGTATAAATAAAATAAATGATTTTTTCTAAATAACTGTTAGATATGTACAGAGGCGTTTGAAACTGTAGTTTATCCCTATAACGGCCTGTATTGCATCGTATAATACCTTAGAGCTTATTATTGAGAGTATATAATCCTCGGAAAACGAACGGATATTTTGTCGGACTGATCAAGGCTTGTTGTTTCGCCAATGTAGGATAAAACTATGTATAGTAGGTATACATTAAGTAACAACAAAAAACGCGAATACTTAAGGATCGCACAATGGAGACTGCCGGTCGCCGGATAAAACTGACAGACGGAAAATATCGAAAATTAAACGATCTTCACAAGTACTGTAAACAATATACCTAATAAAATTATATTATTAGGTTGGCAATCGCCTCGGCTGTGCTTACCGCGGTCGAACCTCGTGTGTCTAAAACCTCACTGGATTTCGGCGACAATTTTCCGTTCTCATCGTTCTGCGGATTACATTATCGTATATATTATATTATAAGACCGCGGTTTTTGGTACGCCGGCAACCACGGTAACTTTGGTCGAGATGACCGCTGTCCAAATCGTCGCATATACGAATACGATAATATTATACTCACAAGTGCCGATTTTGTATTATTTTCCGCGGTTGTCAAAATTATATTCGACAATATTCATCGCCGTCCGTTTTCTCTGCGCGTCAATTTAGATCGAACCCTAGAGCGCTGTTGGCATCGCTGTCTGTGAATGAGTGTATTATGTATAGTGTTGTGCAGCAATGTGAGGAAAACTTTTTTTGAACGAGTCTCCATATCATCGGCCGGCAAAACCACGAAACGTGTCACACCGCAGGATCCTCGTCGTTGTAATTGCAATACGACGTTTTTATTGTATACTCACGGAATGACGTATGTATAATCTGAATAATTATTGTAAATAGGTTTGCAAAATTCAAGTAAAACCTTGATAAAATAGTTATAGATCAATATTCATAAATATAGACATAAAACATACTATCATTTATCAAGTATTATTGTGCAATTAAATAAACATTGCCGTCGTTTCATATATATTATTCATAAATGATACTTGGTGATGTAGATTCTGTATAGATACTATATATTGTATAGGGAAATACAAAATTGGTTCCAAATGGTCAAAATAAAGTGTCCTAATTAGCTCCCGATAAAAATTATTTATTGTCATACACAACTCTTCGAACTGTATCCCATATTCCCATATATACAGACAAATAAAAATAATATTAAAATCGGTTTAATGTAATTTTATACTAAAAATGTTATCAGAACTTTTATCTAATTCAGAACGAATTTTCATCATACTGTTGCAGTGTTCCGAATCATTCGACGGAAAACTTAATTTAGAATTATATTCCACCCGTCTAAATCTAGTCTTATACTAATTGAAAAATTATGAATATAATATGAATTATATAAATTGATGAGATATATATGAATAATCTCTGTTTATTTATAGGGTTGTCAATGGCTAGGTTGTCAATGGTTGTACTTATCTTATAACTATTATAATTAGTAGGAATATGGCATATACATATTTTTACAAATAAATTTATAAAAAAAAACAAATCTTTGGCGGCACAGGCCACCATTGCGATGTTTATCGTGTGCCTAATATTCTGATATATAGTGATATCACTTACTTACTTATTTCATCTTTGACTCGGGCAAAGCCGGGTAGGACAGCTAGTATAGTACTATAGTATATAGATTGACAAGCAACACGGACGTGTTAACCTGTGAAACAATTGTCGATTTAATATACAATTTTCAACTAAGTACTTAAAGTTAAAAAAGTTAATAGTTCATCATTGTTTCATTATTCAAATAAAAATTCCTAAGATCTATTTCGTATATGTATATACTTATTAACTATATAAACTACCCGGGAACTAACTATTAGGCATCTATAGTATATAGATCGAATATACTTAAATACTATATGTATCTATTAGATTTGTATTGTTGTTTTATGATTGTGGTCTACAACGTTAGGGTGTGAATTTGGAGGGGTGAAAGACAAAAGTGCCCCTAATATCTAGTCTAAATAGAACGCTTCAGTCTCCAGGTAACGGTGAATGTAAACTATTCCTATCATATTATAATTTTATATAAAGTAGCACCAATCGAGATATGCGCATGGCTTTTTTTATATTAATTGTAATTAAGGTGCATATTTTGGTAATTTGGTGTTAATGTTATACTGCACTTACAAACTGCGTAATATTATTTAACAATAGATAAAATATTATAAATTAAAAATCGTATAAAAACAGTGATATTCCTGTAATTATTTAATTGGTCCAAAAGATCAAACGTCTTGCAATTTTCCAATATACGTCATTCGTTCCTATACTGGTCATATATTATGCTTATCTACGTAACGAACTAACGACTATATACGTTTATAATAAACTTAAACCTCAAAGGTAAGGTAGTTTAATACTGCAAGATTCTCGATGTTACGTGTATATATTATATACTTCAGGGGCGTTCCCAGGATTTATTTTTGGGGATGGTTTAGTTTAACCTTAAAGTTTTAAAGTTAAACTTCAATACTTAGAACAATATAATTCAAATAAATTTAAGTATATACTGTATTAATAAAAAAAATAAGTTTCAAAATAATAAAACGTAAGAGTACAACTTATCACCAATCGTGGTAAACACTAACTAAATGAAAGATTGTACATTTGTACACAAAGTAAGAGTAGGTTTATTTTACCGTTGATAACGACAAAATTAAATTGAAAATACTGTGTCGGTACTCGGTATTGTCAGTTACAGAAATGATGTGAAAGATTACAAATATTTATGATTTACTTTCGTTGTAATAAAATTATTATTATGTCATCGATAAGACCCATACGGACACGTGAAAACTGATTTCATTCAATTTAAAGCCGGGTACACACTTGCAACATTGGTGCTTAACACAACGCCGTAACGTAACATCTTTTGATGCTATCGACATTTACCGACAACTCTTGGAACGCGCGAATGTTACGCGCGAATGTTGCAAGTGTGTACCCGGCTTAACGCAAAACCCCAAAAACAGCGATAAGAATCTGCCGTTGTACCACGAATATAAAATACGCAGAAATGTACTAAAGGGAATAAAAACCAAAGATCGTCAAATATTGTATTATTTTTATATTAATTATTATATTATCGGATTTTCCCATAATATTATGTTAATGTTATTTTTTATTTTGTAAATATCATGAAATTGAAAAAAATAAGCCAGTCAATTTGGGGGTGGTTTGAACCCCCAAAACCACCTCCTCGGCACGCCCCTGATATACTTGTATATATAGGTATTAAACACGTACCTATATACTATACCAGCTGTATATGAGAATATAACAAATAAAAAATAAACTCCACTAGCGCAATTTACACTTAACGGATTAATATTTAATAGACAGACGTGCGTAAAAAAAAATCAACAAGTGTCGTTTGCGTGGCGTGGTTTTCGTAGCAGCATAAAATATACGAGTATACCTATATGTATATAAATATATATACTCATAATATGCAGTATTTACGTAAATCGTTTGCCGACAAAGGAAGGGACGTCCGCTCTTATACACCGTCGGCGGGTGATTATTATAATATAGTGTGTGTATAGTATGCTGTTGTACCTGATAGATATAATAATAATGTATTAATTATTTTAATTGTGCTGATTTCCATATAAAGCCATATAGGCATATAATATTATATAATATACATTAATACCTATACCCTTCTATAATATTTTCCGCTACTATATCAACGTATCAATATAGAGACAACTACTGTTTGCCGTTGAATCGCCTATAATATTATAATATAATAATAATAATAATAATTGTAATAATACAAACCCCAAGGTGACGGCGGCGGCGGCGTCGGCGATGATATAATAATATAATATAACGCTTCTATAGATATATCGGCTCGATGTGCTGCTGCCGCCGCCGTCGTCGTTCCATACTTAGACGCAAGCAACTATTATATATTAGGTTTATACCTATATATACGACGTGCAGCGTGTAGACGTATAATGTGGATGTGTGTGTGTGTGTGTGTGTGTGTATACTGCGCGTTCGATGAATATTTATAAGGGATATATTACGATTTGCATATTATACGTTTGGAAAAAAAGTAACCGTCCATCTGTCCTTGGTTGCGATTGGTCATTTGAATAAAATTTCCACAGTACACTATTTTTTTTTCCGTTCTCAATTTATTTCACCTTACCGACGCCGCTGCCACCACCGCCACCACCGCCGCCGCCGCCACCGCCGCCGCTTCTCTTCGGGTCGCCGCCTGCTGCAGTCAGCCCTATACAGCGTGCACCAAGCGCGCAGATTATAATAATAATAATAATAATAATAATAGTAATAATAATACGTCGCCGAGCCGCCGCTGCCGGTTTACCGGGTTTGCATTTATTTATTATTTTTTTATTATAATTTTTTTTCTCCTCGCTACTCCGCTCGAATGGTATCCGCCGGACCCGTCGACAGACTCCGCCGCGTAACCGGTTACACGGATGCCGCCGCCGCCGATATTTGTGCGTGATTCCGTATAGGCGGAGCTTGGGGGACGGGTTATGCGCACCGTTTTTCCCCACCCGATTCGGCGGACGACCTCCTCTCCGGCAGTGGCGGCTGTCGTCTCTGCGGCGTACGAAATCTCGCCACGAGCGCACGTGCACGCCGCCAAACCGATGTCATTATTATTATTATTGTTTGATTGTAATAGTATTACATTAGGTAGGTTTTCATAATATATGAGTGATTTGATCGCATTTAATATTTATATAGGTACCTAGATAATATTATAATATATAATATTTTCACGTCATGCGCACCCTGCTGCAGTCGTCGAATCTTCAAAGTTCAAACTGCACTATATATATTTTTTTTCGGAGATGGAGCCGTGCAGGCCGATAATTAATGTATTCTTCGATTCTTCTCATATAACCTCCCCGAACGTTAACGTTATAATAGGCTTAATAGGCCTAAAATAATATATCGAGCAACGGAATTTATATTGTCACGCCATAGATTTTCTGATAACATGTATAACATGATAACGGTTTATCAGTATTGTCACACTTCGATATGTCTCGTGTTAAAGTCGAATACAAATATACGTATATACCTACTATACTATTAAACTGTATTGTGTTTAGTTTAGTATATTTCCTTATCAACTATAAAGCACTTTATTTTAGAATGTATATAGGGTACAGTATACTCCTGTATGATACTATTATAGGTGCAATAACAAAAACTGTTTGTGCGAATTGAGAGTCAATAAAACTTATTCAAATCATCAAAATCAAAACTAGATATCGCCTGCTTCTATAATATAGCGGTTTATATAGCTAATATTATAATTTTTTTAATTTTAACGATATAATATCATTATAATATATACGATACTCTCCTATTTCCTTAGTCCTCGATATATATTTATAAATAAAAATTTACTGCCAAGTTTTATGATTTTCTATCAAATATTAGTGAACTATTTTTCTTGCGTTAAAATATATTCCATACGTCATGTGTGACTGCAGTATTATAATATCTATTTATATAAATACTCGCGTTTATTCTTAACATCTTTAAACACGCACCTATTTTCTAGGTAAAAAAAAGCCGTCGTATACGTATATTATAGGTATATTCATTTTCGACGTAATTCCCGCAATCGCATGTGTGTGTGTGTGTGTGTGTGTTTATGTAAATTATATTTTGTTAATAACCGTGTGCAGCTGACCGTATAGTATAAAATTGCTTTAACCATAACCTTCGGACCGATTCGGCGCGTTTTAAAGCTATAAAGTTATATAATACCTATGTATGATGTATCCCTATACAACTTACTGCTTCTACCTGTAAATGTTTATGGGTTAAGTAGGTATACCTACTGTATACACTTTATTTTCACAATAAATTTCTTTTGAGGAGGAGAACTCTTAACGTGATTTTTTTCAATATCAGATTATAACATAATATCTGATATTTAATAATTCTAGGCAGTTTCGTTTTTTCATGATAGTTGTCGTATGTGGTTGCACGATGTTATTTCTTATTTTATAGTATTGATTATGTGCTTGTATTTTATACGCTATTGAATAATATATAAATATGTATCAACAATGACAACTTAAAAATTAAAATTTTTAGAACCATATAAAACATTGTTATAATACCTACTATTTAATTAATTAATTTAGACGATTTATAATTTAAAATGATATAGGTAGTATTTAAAAAGTATTATCAATGAAAATTACGAATTATATTGATCATTAATTGTCTACAAACTTATAGTTTTTGTTATTGTATAGGTGCGATATTATTGTATATTTGGGATTTCTTAAAACTTACTATATTTTTGTGTTAATATTATTTAATATTTTAATGTTAATAAGTGGAGTAGTTTCCTAAGTTCATTTACATTACTTTATTTTTGTTATTTTTTATGAACTTTAAAAAATTTCCAATTGTTGATCTATTCGTTTTTCACATTTATAGGTATAAAAGTTATAACTATATAATATAGCTGTTATGAATGCATCATATTAAATAACTTGTGTATACTTTTGTACTTGCTATAGTAGGGTCCTTTATTTAAATTAAATTATGAAATTGTTTTTAAATTACTTTTAATGTAGGCGATTTGGTTGAATAAATTCGCATTCGAATATACGCATGCTTTTCTCGGAAAATAAGTAGGTAGCTCATAATTAAGTTGATTTAACAAACGGTATACATGGTATTTATTCAGATTTGTAGATATTATTATTCCTTTTTTTTTTAAATTAAATTAAATTTTTTGTTTTTCTTCAAACACCGTAAATTGGTATTTTTTTCAATGTTGTTTAAAATTTCAAAGATAATACCGAGATAGACCCACGTACCGATTTCTTTTATTCGTTGTTTCTTTCATCGTGTTCATCGCGTTTTCCGTTCAGCTGACCACGTACGTGTCAAACGTTCGTCGCGCGCGATGACATTACCTACATTATATATAGTTATATACACTTATACGTATTATTATTATTATACGTATAGCCCATCGGCGCGGTGTGGCGGCGGCGGTCATTATGAATTACGACGGTATAAAAATGTCATAAAGGTGTGAACGCGAGGAGGAAGAGTGGAGTGGGGTCGAACGCACACGCGCTGCTGCAGACAACAGACGAGATAAATATTAGAGAGGAAAAAAAGGAAAAATTCGTAACGGTCGAAATTACCCCGATAATTATTGGCGTGGGGTATAAAGGTGAGTGCGTGTAAAATAACTACAGCACCAAAGACCGAGCTCGCGCGCGCGTGGTTCAGAGCACGTGCGACAAAAACGACCCGGACGATTTGTATGCAAAACTGTGGGTGCATATAATACACACACACACACACACACACACATATATCTATTATATAGTAAAAATAATAATAATCGTAATCATCACGAATCCCGAAAAAAAAACACATAGATCCCGAGAACAATAGACGATCGCAATTAGCTGTTTAAACGTCCGTTTAGAGCCGCGTGGATCACGACTTCGCGTTGTATGTACACGGCGAGCATATGCATATAGTATTAAGGGAGTCGTGGAATAACGAAAACAAAAAGTTTAATATACTATATTATAATAATAATAATCGATTTATACGTTTATTATACACACGCGCGTATACTAAAATATATAGCCGTATTATATATTGTATATTATGCCGCGTATATGCATTTTTTTTTTACTTGCCGGACTGGGTGCGCTCCTTAACCCACTCGGCCGGCATATACTTCATATATATATAATAAATATATAATATATATATATAGGTTCCTATATACCCTTTATGTCGCGCGCGCACGCGTGTGTATATATATAATGGGTCTCTATAGTCGCTATCCCGATATTAGTGATTTCGTCATTCCGACCACGAATCCGACAGGAAACGCCTTCCGTCGCGCCCAGCAAGCCCTCTGTGGCGGCAGTGGCGGCGACGGGCGCATCATGAGCAATACATATATAATAATAATATTATATCTACAGAATAAATTATAATATATACACAACGAGTTCGACCGAATATTATGTATATTTATGTTTTATTAATATCGTATATCATTATTATACGTATATCGTCGTTATGCGTATGCGGCCTAGGTATCGGTTTTTTTTTTTTAAGTTGTGTTTAGGTATACCTATATTTCATATAATTTTTCCGATGTAAAAATAATTTCGTAATTCTCGCACATATGCCATGATGTTATAATATACGGTATGGCGGCGGCGGCGGTGAATCAACAGAGAATATATAATATGGTATTATATATACCTATACCTGTAATGTGTGTGCGTAGTAATAGTGAGCGTACGAGCGTATGACCGTATAGGTGGAATGTCGTACCTATTGAATTTATCGGCATGGAAAATGATTTAGACACTTATCTGTTCCTATAATGGGAGATTAATAAAAAAAATTTTTAACGCCGTTCAGCGATCAATTATGGGCCTTCGCGATGTATCTATAGGTAGTTTACTAGGTTGGACTTTATGGAGATTCAATAGAAGCGTCTTACCGAATACCGATAGTCGTCATTATACACTTATCATTATTAATATACCTATAGGTACATATATATTATATATAGTAAATACTATTACTATATAATGGCGTCATGAGGTTTTTATTTAAATTACATTTATTATGTTTATACCAGAATATAATATGTAGGTATACGACTTTTTTTTGATTTCATAAAGTCGTGCGTCGTAATAAATTTAGGTGATATAATATTGTTTAAATATGGTAGAATATTAACACTCCGTATCAAAACCGTTCATTTTTGTTTGAAATTCCATGCCTACTTACTTATCTCTTTTCTATATTTTTGCGCATATCTGCTTCAGAATGAAGTTTTGTTTTTAATGGCTATGTGTATACAATATACCATATATTATAATATTGCATTTATATTATGCATTTTCAACGCGCGATTTGGCATTGTTCTGCAAGAATACGTGTATTTTAAGTGTCCGTAATGAAAATATTGATCACTGTATAGTACCTATATTTAGTATTTACCCATATTTTACAGTGTAATTTTGTTTCGTTTTATTCGTATACCTGAATTATACCTGATGGCTGATGGAAAAGAATAATGATAAAAATACCGACTTAGAGGCTACTGGGTACTTTATATTTAATAAACGCAGCGTATACGCGTTCACTATACGTGACTCCACGCACATAAGCCCGAGGCCGCGTCACTATATATATATATATATATTTATACGATGACGTCCTGCCGCGTGTGTCCTCTCATTCTATCTCACTCTATCTGTCATATGCGAACGACCAGGAATTCTGCCGCTGCCGCCGCCAACCCAGTGGAAATTTGTCCTGCGGATAGGAAAAAAAAAAATTCCACTGTAGCGCCGCCGCCGCCACGCGTTTGATACCTTCTACCTTACGTGTGGAATAAGTGACGAACGATCAGAATGTTCAAGATTTTTTTTTCTTCTACCTTTAACATAAAAATTTAGATTTGTATACAAAATCCAACGACGTGCATTTTAAAATCAATCTAATCTAGATGTGTCTATATTTAAATTATGTGTAATTTATAATTTCAGCCTTTTGCAGGTATATTGTAGGTAAATTTAATGTACAAATTGTACAAATCGCGATGATTTTGAACATTCTTTATCGTGGCTTTTGTTTATCGTATTTTCTCGACCTATGCCTATTATAGCTGTAGATTAATAAATTGAACATAGTCCGTATATAAAGTATAACTGCTATATTTATAAGTTACGCGAGGGTAAATGTTACTATATCATATTATTATACATATAGTTTTATTTTCAACCAAACGTGATCGAATTTGATGAATCATCCAAAATTAATAGTTAATGGCTTCGTCATGCTTGTGATCACGGCATAAACGCATTTACGACGGAATTAGTGTTATGATAATTTCGTAATTGTTTAATTTTTTCTATTATCATATCCGTTTTACACTTTGCTTCATACTTAGAAACAGTTTATTAATTAGTGAAAATATATTTTATACATTTTATTCAAAATAATATTCAAACTTCAAACTTCATTCTACACAATTTAATATACCACACAAAATTGACGAATAATATTATCAAAATAAAAATCTTTGAACTCGTATAATAATAATTAGGGAATGAACTAATAATTAATGATGAGTATAAATTGTAATTCGATTTGTATGTGTCGAAATACTAAGAAAAACATCCTGCTTTGGAAAATTAAATAAAAACTGCACAGATAGAAAAATGTATTTAATTTAGCACCATTGCAAGTGTTAAATTAACTAAGATGGCGTGTAGATTTTCACTTACTGGCATGAGTTCTTTTAAAGGTAGTAATTTTTAATTATTTTGGAGTTAATTCAACATCTATAACTGGTTTACGATTACACCAATTATGTGATATCAATAGCAGTCGATCGGAGTGTTGATTTAACAACAAGCAATCTTAAAAAATATTGTAAATGTTTAGAAAAATTAAACAAGTTTTTTTCTCATTCAACGGGATTTGAACTCGGGACCACCCTTCACTTTAACTGCCTAACTAATTTCCTATCTACCTTCCTACGCGTTATACCATTAGCCTACCTATCGGGATTTAATATGTTATAAAAAAATATATTATTTAAATAATTCATTATGAACAACGGACTGTATTTTATTATCGGAAGTTTTGAGTAGAGCCTGCAAAAACACTTATTGTCACAAACTTCGCATATTTCCCATTTTTTGATACAGTACCTAATAACTAATAATGATTTTACTCAAGACTGTATCGGGGGGGGGTTGGGGGTTCAAACCCCCACGAAATTTTTTCATGTTATATTATGTTGTAGTAGGTAAAATAACTATTTCAATCTCTGTTTTAATCAAAACACAATTTTTTTAGATACGAATTCAACTCCAATATTTCTATGTGTGTGTATGTTCAAAAAATTTAAAAAATTAAAGAATAAATAAAATATGAAAATTTTTTTTTTAAAAATGTCTATACTTTTTGATATAATGAGTGTTTTACGTTGAATGAATCACTTTGTGTCGTACTTATGCGACTCGACGGTTCGATACCATCAATACTTCACGTCGCGCGTCGGGAATATTATTATTATTTTGTCGATTTACGTCAACCGCGTTATTGTGGTCTAATAATACATATTATATACCTTAATAATACATAATATCATACATTATTATACAATTTATTTTATGTACCTATAGGTATTAGGCTTTAGGCTATGATATCGTTTAGTATATCGCTGTGCGTAACACCAGTAGACGGCCGCTGCGGACGGGCGTCTCGGACCGGCCCAATAATAGTCGTTATCAATCATAATGATATTATTATATACCTATACGTTTTGGTGTGCGTGTATTATTATTATTATATGTATACGTCGTATTTCGGAAACCGGTAGCACGGGCACGTGGGGAAACGATCGGCGCGCGAGTCAACTATAATAATAATAAGAGACGGCGACGTCCATTAACACACGCGTGCGCTTGTTCTTTCGTCGTGTGTGTCTCTTTCTCACTTACCTCTCACTCCCCCCCTCTCACTATCTCTCGGAGTCATGAATGGGAAGTAAAAAAAAAAAAAAAACCTAATACCTAATAATAATAATAATAAATATACAGTATAGACACTATATAGCAGAGCAGCGTATATCCCGCGAAAGGTAGGAAACGAAATCGTGTAGGAGGACCAACGCGCGTACACTGTACCTATAATAATAATAACTATACATACACACAATATATACGTTACATCGAAGACGATAATAATAATTATTGTCGGGGCGACCCGTAGTCGTCGAGTGACTCTCCTCGAGACAATAGACCGTTATAATAGAGGAAAAAAACTATAATGATAATAATAATAATAATATTGTTATGATATTATTATTATTATGTCCTGCGTGATTTTTCGGAGGGGAACGACGAGGGGCGCCGCCTGCGACAGCGGTGCCCTATTATTATTATAACGCGAGCGCCGTTGCCAAACTTCGGGACGGTTCGCGGGCTCGCTGTCGCGTGCGCGCAAATCGTGTTGTGTACTTGTGTGTAATGTGTAGTTAATATTATTATGTACCTACCTCTGGCGGGTCTCGGGCACAATATTGTATTATTATTGTTATTATTATCATTTCAAGCGGAAATATTATCATATAAATATCCTCGTAGGTAATCATCGTAGCGGGTATAATAAGCGAGTTAAATGAAACGAATAAAATAAATATCAGATTAAAGTATATATAATAATATTATATTGATAGCCAACGATATAGGTATACTGTCTGTATAGGCGACAATAGTTTATTTTACGTACACTGTACAATTTAATAATTATAATAAATATTTAAAGTCTGTGATTTGTCATGTGATGGTGACACCGAACTCTATATACCTGCAGCAGAGTACAATTGCAATCGAGTAGGTACGGTGAATAAAATTAACAGTTTAATTAAAATACCGGCTTTCGGCATAATCATGAAAAATAATAATTTGTACAATTTATGTTTTCGGCATCGAGTGTAGTATAAATGACCTATTCGTGTTTGACGTATATATTTTAATGTTAAAATAATTTGTTCTGTGCAAGTGATGTGGTTATAGACGGATTCAAACTTTGACTTTTTGGTCACCAAATTTTGAAACGATTTGTTTGAAACTCTGCGTGATTAGTGTTGTGTCTTGGTACTCTCGTCTCACTAATTAATTTGATATAAAAAAATGTATTACACTAGTCAAATAACTTATATAATATTATAACTGCTGTTATTTTCAATCATATTTGTAAATTGTAGAACCTATTATAAGCTAAAATCACATCCAGTTTCCTGTTGATGAACGATTTGTGTGAATTTAAATTTTGCTATGTCACATATGTGTGAAAAGCACATATGATAATAATTACAAACTGGATATGACGTGACGCATGTTCTTTATTAATTTAAATAATAAAAACAAAAAAAAATGTAGTGTTTATATAATATCATACTATTTTTTATAATATCGTCATTCGTTTTATGGAATTTATTATATAATAATATAGACTTTTGTAATATGAATTTCGACGCCACATATTTTCCTTGATGTATTTACCCATATGGACACTTATTTTCCTTTTAAGTACAAAACGAGGTTACAAAATTGTTCGTTTAATAAAAATTAATGCCATGAAGAGCTACTTCTATATTCTCAAGGGCAGTCGAAAATCGGCTTCCGTTGCGTAAAATATAAATAATAATAATAAGTTACCTTCTGTCAGTGACTCTTAGCATATTAATTTACATTTATTTTCATAAGAACTAATTTACAGAACTGTACATTTTCATTTTAAAATATATATTTTTTAACAGAATTAATATATTTTTTATAGTAATTTATAAGTATTTTATTAGTATTTTTATAAGTCATTCTTATATTACTCTTACGCTGTTTAATTTAATTGTTAATAATATTATGCTACGCATTAAATAATTTATGTTAATAATTGTTTTTTTTTAATTTCAAAATGTTAATGAGTTAAATTAAATTAAATTTAGAAAAATAAATTATCAGTTTTTGGCCGTACTCATTTAAATATAATATTAGGTGTATAATAATAATATAACTCATAACTTTTAATGATATGTATATCTAATGTATATTATGTATATTTTTATGAAATTATTATTCCTATATAGGAGGATGGGATGAGCATTTCATTACTAATTAATATTTTTATTAATCACTTCTATAAATTATCATAATCTAAATATTTTATACACTTGAAATAATTATTTCTCCCTCAAATATTGTCAATGTTAAGGATTTTAAAATGTTATTTTAAAATCGTTACATTATTGTTATATTGTTGTTGTATACACAATTTTTTTAACATTATTTTTACTAACACCTGTGTTTACCAGGTCAGGATATTTTATGAAATGTGAAAGAAATTATAAATACATTTTTAAAAATTTGACTTCATTATTGTCTCTGAATGTAAAAATTAAATATAGAGTAAAAAAAAACGATTCCTTTACGTTTTCAATATATCATAGTGAAATAATAAATGGCATAAACCTGCAATAATTATTTTTGTTAAATATTTGATAAATACCGATATTGACTGCAGTAGGTAAGGTATATACTCGTTACACGGTCACTCGGATATAATTATTAACGTTTTTCTTGCCGTGGTATCGGTATGACAGTGTTATTACCAATAGGTATTTTTTCTATACCGTGGTTTAACAGTTATAATAAATGCGTCTCATTTACGCAAAGAGTGCGAATATGTATATAATATATATTGTACATAAAATATATGCTGTTAGATGTAATATAAATATTATAAACATAAATGTGTATATTATCATTCTAATCGTCTTTAGGAGCGCAATTCGCGAAGTCGATGTAACGTAGGCATATCTACATATTTATTAAAAGTATAATATTAAACTTTATTTTATAATATTAATGTCGTGTGCAGCAGACGAACCGATGAATTACGATTAGTTGTCATGCGCGTGCGCGCACTCATAAATTTGCATGTAATTGTACGTGCGCCGTGTGTGTATATAATATTAATGACGGACTATAGACGCGTCTAGTTCAATAATAATACATGCTTTAATATTATTACTTTACAAGATTATATAGGTAGGTAGATTTTATAGCAGTCTGAACTACAGTCTTTTACGGGGGGGGGGGGGCGGAGCTGTTTAAATGATGATGAGCGTCCATACGTGATATCAATAATATCTATTATACCTACTTTTTAGCGAGAAACACTGTAGACGACTCTGTATGCAAATAATTAAAGTTAAAGTTATAGAGAACAAATCGAATCGAAAACTATCGATAGTGGCCGACAAACCAACCTGCTGGCACACGCGCGACGTGGGCGTAGTGCACGGCGGCGTTGTTATATCGGGTGTCCGCCGAAGCGCCGCTATGTCTGCGCCCACCGAGATTTGCTCGACGTCAATGCCAAAATACTGTTCTATCCAACATAATATGCATTCCACTCACTCAGACATATTATAAAGATACGATGATAGGATCAAAATTACTTCACCTTTTATATATGAAACAAAAATACAAGCTATGAACCACAATCGGCTTTTTGCATAGGTTTACCGTCGTTCGTGTTGTAATTGCATCGGGATGAGATGCACCAGTCGTATACTGCATAACTCCGTGGTATTATTATGATTATCGTAATCTCGGAACGTTTATTTTATTAAAATCTCGAATACTATAAACTTATATATTATACGCACTGCAGGTGATGTAACGAAAAAGGTATTACGAAATGAGAAAATTCCAGCTAATTTATAAATGTACCAGAGATAATTATTTGTATATAATATATGTAGGTATATTATGTATTATGAAATCCTGCATCGTATAATATACGTGCAACATACTATATGTTAATAAACGTAGATTTTAATGAGAAATTAATTCATGGCTTTGTGTTATTATAGTATATAAGTTCGAGGTGAAAATGTATATAGGTAATTAAGTCGAATTTTAAAAGGAAAATGTATAAAAGTATATCTCTATACATTACATATACTATATTTTATGTATATGGACTAGGTATATAGATATTTCTTATAAATAATCCACTATAATTTATTATATATAGGTATATACGCGCCTGGTGTGTCAAGTATATAATATTATGTCTTCATAAACTAGAAAAAAACAGATAAAAATTATTCAACTCTGAATATATTTTTTCAGATTTCTCTCGCGCACAATAGGGGTTGACTACTTATAATCTTGTCATGTCCCGTCGTCCACGCCTCTTCAATCTCCTTTCCTTCGTTTTAATCGATGCCACTCCCAAATCGTGTCTCATTTTTCACCGTAGTACTTCCTTGTCGCTCCGCATCTATACGCGTTTAAAACCATAATATAATATACTCATTTCCGGTGCGTCTCCTAACCAACCAATCGGTTTTCGTTATTTTTATCTGCATTATAATATTATATGGGTCTTATTTTTTATACATACACTAAAGACAATTTCTCGAGGTTACCTATACACACTCACACACAACTCTTCGACTGACGCCGCACACCACAATCACTATAGTATAATATGGGTACCTCTATATAATATCGGCTGGTCGAACGTGACATTTATCAAAGCGTTATTTATCTTATTTTTTTCTCCCTTTTATTTCGCCCAGTACCCGATGCATATCGCGTAGTAGTCGCGAGTGTGTATATATACGTATATATAGTAGACGACAAATAAACGCCGCCGCCGACCTTCGGCAAATTTAAATATTGTTCGGCACACGGCAGAGAGAGAGACAATCGGGCATCTGCAGCGCGCAACGATTTATTGGCATTGGCCGGCATAAAGGAAACTCCCCGCTCGCATTCCGACCAGTATCGATCCCAGAAGTCGTCGCATACACATATATAAGAAGAGAAACGGAGGAGAAAAAATGTGTACATACGTGTGTGTGTATAAAAATAAATAAAATGGTAAAAAAAACAGAAAAAAAAGAATCAGCAATACCGACTCCCGGGATTGAAGACCGAATACCGCGTCTCGTCGTCGTCGCTGCAGTGTGGAGACTTCAACGGTCGTATACAAAAGTGACTAGGATTTTTTTCCTCTTTTATTATTATTATTTTATTCTTCTCCTATATACTCTTCTCCGCCGTCTGCATGTTGCCATCGCGTCCCGATCCGGCGCGCGGACGGACAGATCGCAATAAATTTAATTATGCCAAACCCGGGGAGAAGGAATATTATACGACGGTTTTTAACTCATCTTGCCTCTCCAAAATAGAATTATTATGCAATATGCTGCTGATTTTTTTTTTACATTTGTCTTGACTACGATGCCGAAACGGGTTCACAAAATTTCAGAATGAAGTTGATCGAAAAAAAAAAAATAAACATACATTGATTTATAACATAATTTCCGCTTCCTCGACGTGTGTTAAAGTGTGCGTTTGGTGTGTATGCATTTTTTTGCCGTCCTATTTAATCTGTAATTCAGATTACATTGAATATGACTGAAGTAGAATTAATCGCTGTTACAAAAGCCTCGTGTTTGGCTCGTATGTCGCGTGAAATCGTGCAGAGAATCGATTAGAGGTCCCAATAGTGACATGTGCATTTTTAATTAGATAATAATTAGACACTTAATCCGATGTAATTAAACCGATAAGTTACACCGGCATCGTCAAATGTGACCTCTTTTTCCAGCAAATAACACGGTAAATAGACAATCAGTTTTATTAATGGTGCGCAAGAAACCCAACGGTGTCCGCGCTATACTAGGCTGTGATTCATTTCCGTTCGACGACAAAACGATCAAACAAAAATCATGAGTGACATTTAAGATTCTGACTCATTCGAAATAAATGTACCGTTCCACTGATATATTTTTAGTAGGTACCTATCGTATTGTAAAAACGTCAAAATATTTTATAAAACTAAATAATATAATATGATGTAGGTACTTTTACAATAAATCCGCGGTAAATGATAACATTTTAAAGTGAAATTAATTTTCTTACTTATGCTATAATAGCCTATATATATGCTCCATTCTAGACCTAATAACATTTTTTTCGAAGCTGGTAACATATTATAATGAACTATACAATTTACAAGCAAACAAAATTGTAATACGCATTACCGATTGAAATTAAATCAAATATATTATATAGATATTTGACCATAATATAATATAATATTGTACAGAATCAAACGCGTTATAAAATACACATAATCGATACTATATATACGTATAACATGATTTTTATATTTTACTCAAACAATTCATTGCGGCCGCGGTGGGTGGTTTGTTTGAAATAAATTTGTAGTTATAAATTATAATATAGCAGTGTTATTTTTTCGCTTTAAAATTATTGTTATAGGCACTATTATTATAACGCTGTACAATAGGCACGAGAAGCACACGTTCCGTTAAAATATCTTCGATGTCATTTATATTTTCATCGCATTTGAGTTTGGTCTTCCGCCTTCACTTGGTGTGTAAACGTGTGTTCGTTATTATAATATTATACGACAGGTATAATATAGATAATAATATTATTAATGTCATGTCTGATTAATTGCACATGTATATACATTATGTCATGGGCCATTTGTGTTTGTAGGGTGCAAACGATCGCGAGACTGTCTCGACTAGACTCATCATAACGGGAAACGATATGTGCATATATCTATATAGGTAAATTTTATGGGCTGCAGACTACGCCCAACGGGATCTCCCCTCACAGTTCAATATCCGGTAATGGAGCTGGTGACCGACTGAAAGACGTCGTTTAATTGCGTTGGAGATAGTATATAATATAATAAAAAACACCTGTGTACAGGTACGTGCATGTGTACTCGTAGTGTTAGAGGAAATTAAAGCGCGCTGTTAATGAAACGACGAATAATAATATATGAACATTGAACATAATATCTAGCGTAAGTATATAATATACCTTACCGCAGTTACCTGCAGTGGCACTATATGTAAGTAGCTGCCGTGATATACGTGGTAGGTTTATTATGCAATATCCGAATACGTATCTATATATAGATACACCTATGCAATGTGAGAATATAGATTGCGAGAATTTTAAATAAATAAACGTAATCAAGTAGTGGTCTACACGATGAGTGAGCGCGCGCGGATGTTATTATATAGAGCTGCAGACCGTTAACGGTAGTACTCTGTAGGGTGGACGGTAGAGGGGGGTGGGGGAGAGCCCTCCGGCGCACCTTTTCGGGGCCGTGAGTCATGACGCACCTGCGATAATTACTAATCGCACCACCGTCCGCATTCTGACCATCTCTCTTAAATAATATAAATGATGCGAGCTGCATAGGTAATCGCGAGGGTGCAAATATTCTACTTCCGTTTTTAAATTTGCTCTTGATGTTGAGACGTAAGTCGTAACGAGAAACGTATAGATTAACGGACTATGTATAATCGAAACCATATACGAATTTTTAAATTCCCAAGCAAGTATAACTATTCTACTTAGTAGAATAATTACAGTTAAGTATATATTATACTCGAATGATAATATTTTATGTGTGGAACACGATAACATAATATTATAATATAGTCCATTCCTATCTGTGTAGACGCAATATGTATTAGGTAATACTATGTATGCCTATTAATTATTGTTACAGTCTCGCGGCTCGCGAAGGTATAAAACGTACATAATATATAATATATATATATGTGCAGTTAAAACTCGAGGACGTTCAATGATAATCCCTCTGTGATAATACATTTTTATAAATGATAAATTGCAGTGATTACCGCAGCCGCGGTTGTTATCGACGACGAGAAATATCCGTGAGATAAGAGGATTATTAATTACCGCGTGCTCGCGATAACAATATATAATATAGGTATGAGCTTTTTATCGTTATGGCTCTGCAGTCTACGCGGCTGTTGCGCGCGAATGACGCAGTCGCACACGCTATCAATAATTGTATATACAATATCCGTTATCGGCAATGATTATAAATTTATAAATTTTGTTTCGTAATAGTATTACTAACATTATTATTAAAATGTTTAGCTATTTAACCTTTGCGCTGCCCCTCCATCATTCTTCCAGCGAATACGCGTTCCGGCCCGCTCAGGTCTACGCGAAACTGAACGACGACAACGACCGCAGAACGATTATTTTGTTATAATAAATTATTATTGAATTATTTTCATTCTCGGCGTCATAATAATGTGTACATCGGTCATCGAGTAAACATAGAAGTCCGCCAACGTTTATCTATACGATAAATATGGGAAAAAAATCGAACCTGTTAATTTCCGACAGTCATACGCGAGTCTTCCACTTCGAGAAGACGTCCTTGTCGGAAGATTTTTTCTCTCCTTTTAATCGTCTTCTGTGCGAGCGCGCGCGCGCGTACCTATCTATATATATAGTAAAAATTCTTTCATGTCGACAAATTTGATCCGGACTCTTTTACATCACCTTGATTCCCCTTCACTGCATAATACCGCTGCCGCCGACCTTCTGTATTTGTATATACTATATATAATATATATATATAATTTTTTTATATTTTACACCACACATACACACACACTCACGTACATAAACACTGACATTATCTTGATGATACTTATTTCACAACTAATATAAATACTAAATGACTGATAACAGCAGATGTGTAAAAATCGGACTGCGAGCTGTTTCCCGGGTACTTAATATATATTTATTATACAACTTCGTTGGAATCGGGAATCATTCCAATCATTAACTTATACTAACGGGTGACCTGCTAGTTAATTAATAGATAATAATAATTAAGCAATTTAAGTACCTACATTTTTGGAATTCTTTTTTTTACATTTTTTATCCGTGCTGCAGCGTACACACACGACGCATGCCCGATTATATGTATGTATATATAATGTATAATAATATGTACTGTGCATATTATTACATAAACTGGTTTGCAATGCTTAATTATTATTGTTATTATTATTTGCAGCGCTATTTTAATGGCGCAATTGTCAAGATGGTTTCCCACATTCTCGACAACTCTGTTGTTTATGACGGTCATTAGACTGCCAGCCGTAAACGGGTTTACCGGGATTTTCACCGGGCGACGTCCCTTTTCGTACGATCTAAACAGTAAACGCCATATTACACTCAATCATTTTTTCCTATATTAAACGACATATTAACTATCACACCTCGTATACCTCTACTCAGCTACTATATATAGATAATATTATTATAATAATATATATTTTATATATATTATAAATTTGTCATTATTATTCGACTTTCTTTCATGGGAAAAACCGAATGATGGATCTTCCGTTATATCGTGTCTCATTTCCCTTCGGCCACCGCCGCACACGCATATAAGTTTTTGAGTCTTAACCGCAATTAACAACAGCCAGGGGGGCGTCTATAATATTATATGTACGCCGACCGCCACACATTAATAATAAATTAGAAACCGGCGAGCTACTTTTTTCATGTTCATTTTCGCAATAAATTGCTCCTCGCAGCCGCGTGTGAGAACTTTTATGCACGCAGGAAGCGCGTTTCGACCGTATACCTATAATATATTATGTATACATCGTCACATAAGCCACTTCTGCAGCAGTGTAATAATAATAATAATATGATATGTAATAACAGTATACTTGGTCAGAGAAAATTCGCGCACCGGGGTCAACGAGTCTGTTCAAAAGCATTTTTTCACGTTATTATAAATATATAAGAAAAAACACTGATCCGGGTGTATAAAAGTCACAAGAAATGTAAACGAATGAATTGATATCTGCAATAAAATCAAAATATACGTATTCTACAATACACTGCAGCTGCGTAATATTTTTTTGAATTTTAAACGAAGTCTTCTTTAAAAAAAATTATAAATATTTGACGTTAATATATATAGTTCCTATAGGAACATGATATTTTCTAAGTGTATTTGATGAATAAAAATCAATCCGTAAAAGTACGTAAGTAGGTACCCATAAAGATTAAAAGGAAATAAAAACAATAATAAACTTCAACTCTACATAATATTATATTGTCATAAGCAATTAAAACAGATATGGTTTATTAAAAAAATCTCGATATGCAGAAACAAGTACATATATTATGATAATATATAATTTTGTCTCACAATTTTTCATTTATAATTAAATACACAATTTATTAAATTCGTGATAAATTTTGTGCTGTTTATCATACATCATGTTTATATATTTTATTTGCTAATTTATCAAAACAATTCATTAGAATACGCATGATGTCAACTCAACGCTCAGCATGGAATTTCAACCTTGGAGGAATATTGCGAGACGCCGAGACCTAATTGTTTAGCATATTCAAAATTAAAGGTCCCTCCACCATAATTTAATAATATAAGAAAACTGAAGGAAAAAACGAAAAACCATATTAATAATGCTGAGCTTAAAATATATAAAAAGCAATTATATTATTACGTCTTCAGCTGTTTATACGTTCTTAAACAATGGCGAATCAGGATTGGGACGCAATTGGACTTGTGAAACCATAATAAATCATATTATTTGCTGACGAAGAACAGAGGAGTAAAAAAAACGCTTGAAAGTATTTTTGCTGGACTAAATTTAGGTAAATACAGCAAAAATTTTATTATTAATATAAGTAACACGCTATTTTTTTTTTGAAGAAGAAGCCGTTCTTAGAACCTGGATAAACTCAACTTTGTTTTTCTCACATCGAGGACGAATATTATTATATCGTCGTTATATCACATATTGCGAATTACATCTGAATGGAAATTTAAATTGTGTACCTATAATAACATACAAATTTAAATGTAACCTGTGATATTTATGTGTTCCGCCCGCAGACATACGTAAACTGTCATTAATTTTCCCCTCGTTGAAAATGAACTCCAGCAGGAAGCTTATTCATCGTGGTTGTCATAAGGTCAATTCGAAGTTTTCGACTACATTAAATCCGAAATCCAAAGATAGGCCGAAACACGGAATATATATAGGTATAATAGTTTAAGGAAATAAATTATCAATTGTTGATTGCCTACATTTTTCTAGACGCGTGTGGTGGTTATTGAAAAAAAAAATGTAATATACACAGTAACGATAGTAGACAGCATATTATCATTACACTTCAATATTATCGTTGTACATCGTATACAAATTAAAATATTATATTGTTGCTCTAGTATTTTTTTTTTCATTCCATTTCACGAAACACTCGCGTGGTATGTTGTCGCATTACAATAATTTATACGTTTTCGTCGACTCGTCTGTATAATATAAAATAATTTATAAAACGCCGATGATCTAGATACGTGCGTCCGACACTGGCAACGACAATCATATAACAAAATAATAACAATAATAATTGTCCGGCTCAAAGATCACACACAAAGCCTGGCTCGGCGTCGTCGGGTACGTGCGATTTTCCTATAGCTGGCAGTTCGCATTGCGGTATATACTTACACAGCGTACTTACCTATGTATATATATATATGTATAAACGTGTGTAATTGACAAACCGTAAAATCGAAGAGCGACCGACCTGCACACTGTATATAATAATGATATATATCATATTATAATATACGATTCGTATTATTATATTTAGGCGATGACCGGGCGGGCCGCGCAGACAATGACACTGGACATTTTAACGGGATGACTTTTTAAAATTAAAAGAATTTTGTGCGGAGCGCGTTTTTTTTCCTCTCTCGCGGTCCGCGGACGACGACGCGCCTGCTCTGTCGTTCTCGTTTACGCGCGCCGAGTCTTTTTTTCTCCACCTTCTGTCGTCGTCGTCGTCGTCGTTTCCGAACGAGAATATTTTTATTCTTCCGTACCTTGCGAAGACGCGATTTTCACATTCACGGTTCGTTTCGGATGCATATCATCATAATATATTATTATTATATATACATAATATTATAGGTACTAGTAATACGCATCAGACACGGCTCCTCCCGGACACAAATACAATACCGGACGCCGCCGATCGGACGCGCCGCTGTGTGTTGCGGGTATATATATTCGTTATACAGCAGGTACCTATACTATATATTCCATAATATACCGTTTATATACCCGTCCGCGCCGAGTTCTCATCATCGTGATGGCGATGGAAACGCGACCGATGACCGACGACCGAGTGCAGGAGAGAAAAAAAAATCAGAAAAAAAGATTTGACCGCTTCGATTACGATGATGGTACATCATTCGTGTAGATACGGGAAACGCCGCCGACCTAGTTTTGTATTTTGTTATTATATCAATATTTTTTTTTTTCGGCACTGATTTATTGCCGACACCTCGCGAGTGGCGCGACTGTTGCTGTGGAGATGGTGGCTGGAGGCAGAGGTGAACAACGCGACCGTTATACGCATACGCCGTATCAATTATATGCAAAAAAACAAAATAAAAAAATGCACGTTTACGACGCGTGTTTGTTTTTCAATAGTGTCCTTGGGTGTGGTTATCGTCGATCGCCTATTATTATCATTTACTACCTATGTGTAATAATAATATAATTGTGTTATGAGACTACGAGACTGTATTATAATAAATAATAGGTATATATATATAATATCATAAACGATGATGTATTATCGACAAGACACATCCAATACCTGTCCGAATCTCGCGGTACATATAATTTACACAATATATTATACCGGGGTATAGACGGCGCAGTTATATATTACCTGGCTATAACATACATATAATATAAATGGTTGACGGTAGACGTCGGTCTTATTTTCATGACGCGATCTAAAAAAATTATAATAAATTGACACCACGATTTTTTTTTAACGCGATGCAGTTTTTTTTTTACTCGTAACGTTAAACTTCGCCGCAAGTCTAATCGTAATTTCATTATCGCCGTCCGATTAATATCCACTTACCTGGCGATCAATGGAGACTTGTTTTTCATTCAAAACGTCTGGCTGATTGCGCGTTGATAAAAATATCGGTAATTTTGCGTGCGTGTCCAGTTTTTACCGTAATACAATCGTCTTATAGGTATACAATAATAATATATTGTATTATATTATTTTAATAATGGGCATGCTCATCAAATTATTATATCAACATTTAATTCGGAAGCATTAAACAGTATTATTATTTCGATTCGCGTTAATGATAAGCGATTGCTGATTATCGTACAAGAAAAATATTGAAAAACGTATACATCTAATTATTCAACAGCAAACGTCAGCACTGTGATTTAAAAAAAAAAAATTATATTTATGATTGAGTGGTAGTTATTTACTAAGCTCCATAATTATAATCATACAGTTAGTAATAATTATATTGTATCTATATAATTATTACAGATGTTTCCGGTTATTTAGCAACTGCATGCACGATAGTGCGAATTAAATTACACGCACAGGTGTACAACAGAAATAATTTCTTTAAACATGGGATTTCGTCAAAACTGTCAAATTCTTTTTTTTTTTATTCAATTTGATCAAAAATCTTTGTGTCGTTTTTTAATCATATAATAATTCATCAACCTGCTATTGCTGCATTTTTTCATTTCTCGTGGTTATACCTATGCGTCGTTGATGAGGATTGGCAAATAAATCAAAACACAGCTGTTAGTATAATATTATTATATTTGCACGTTTCTTCGACAGACTCTCCTTTTATGTTTTTAAAATATGTAAATAACATTATTCGCTTAATCTTACAATTTATCTTACTCGATATAAAACATCGTATAATACGGTACGATTTGCGTCGTATGAGGGGAATATGAAGATTTTCACCACCATTATTATAGTGATGTGTATGTAAGTGCCGAGTGTTTTCATCCTGCTTATGTGTAGCCGTATTAACATATAGGCAGGTACCTGCTATGATTAATATGTTATTATATGGCGTAAACCGACAGAGTTCGTTGGCTCGTCGCGTTGTTTTATCCTCCGTACACCTCTTGTCCTTTCCCATATTTGCCCGCAAATTAATACGCGAAATCATATGCTCAGCGGTGTTAGAAATCGTGTGTAAAATCTGGTAAAAAATAATAAAATCCGGGGTTTAACTAGAACGCACGAAAAAAAAATATGATAATTATCGTCTACGGTGTATGTATATAGTAATATACGTATATTTATATAGGTATAACCTAAATAAATTCAGTAGGAAAAAAATAAAAAGAGCACTAACGAACACATCCTCCTTGTTTTGTGGGTAATTATTCTCCGAGCGGCGGCCGTAACAATAAGGGAACGCGTATAATTTATAAGTCGTGGGAGTTTTCTTGTGGGAACTCTTTCGGTACCTAATACCTGCTATATACTATGTAGACTACTATTCGAAATGCCCGGGTTGTGCAAAACGTAATAAGACGGAATTATTATCATAAAATATATATTCGTCCGTTATTATATTGTTGTTATTATTATTATTATTATTATTATTATTATTACACCATTAAAAAAAAAAACAAGAATAGTAACGAATATAATATATGACGTGGTGTGTGTAGAGCCTCACCGCCGCAGCTTTCTTTCAAAACCGGCGAATTTCTTTTCAGTTGTTCACTAGCTTCCGTCAAAGTATCACACCACTTGGGATTCGCGTATATAGTCTGTGCAAAACCGTGAGTAAACACCATACCTATCACTATAATACCATTTACACGACAATATGTTAGACATAATAATATTATAATATTATTATTACATCGATATTTATACTTATATATTCACCAACCCGACGTCTATATACCTTCTATATAGGTAGGTATTACACCCGATCCCGTCGCGGGCCGTGTGACGGTGTCGGGTGTGCGCGTGCCGCCGTATATATTATAATAATATTATAATACGTTTATTATTTATATAATGTTATATTATGTACAACATATTATAATATGCCACCGACAATATATAATAATAATGTAATGCACCGCACGACCGTTTGCTGTAATATATATTATATAAATTATACGGCCACTGTATGGGTACCCGCAAAGTACCTGCATATATATACCTAACCGCGTGTACCTATACATGCGTGGTACATTGCATCCTATCTCTCCCTAGGAAACCTATTATATACACCTTATTAATATAAGTGCGCAGATGTTACTTCATTATTATTTTATTGTTGCTATATATATTTTTTTACTTTTTTTACCTACCCCGTCGTCCGCATCCAGATCTGTCTGTCCGTGACGGATTCCATTTAATTACATTAAAAATCGAAACTCCTCATAATAAACCGCACACGACCACAATAACCACCGCGTACCTATATATATATATAGTTTATCCCGTGATGCGGCAAATCTTAATTTTGACCTTCGAACGGACGACAACGGTTATGAGTACGACGATGGTCGGGAAGCTATATAATAATAATATTGATATCGATCGATATCCCATCGGTTGATTTTCATTTTCTGTATCAAGATTTACATTTTTATCATAATAATCTCTGTCTGCAAACATTTAAATATATTACTGAGAATATTAGGTAGGTATTTATAATTATATAATTATCAATGTAGGTATATTATAATATGAGGTTAACACGTTTGATTTATCATTTTACCATAGACGCACATCATACACTGCAGTTGTTTGTATCTGTCCCACGCGTAAATATTGTATAAATTAATTACAATGAAAACGTCGGGATATCCTCGAAATGTTCATTCGTTTAGACACTGCAATTTGTTTATCTTAATTTATGAAACTTAATTATATACGATAGTATTATAATATACTATAGGTATATTATAATCGTAAACCGCACACTAAGAGTTTGAAACGTTTATGTTATAATTATTAACCGTATAATAACATGTTTTGTATATTATTATATAATAATATATGACGTATTATGCGATGAACTGTCATATGGGTATTATTTGTTTTACCTTTTACATAATTCCTTATTTCTGTCATTTTTTTCGGATTAAAATATTGTCCGAAAAACAAAATAAAATAATCTGATTAATGTACAATATAATATATGCTTGTTTGTTGAATACCTACTCGCGTACACGAATTATTATTAGTATTCAAATTTTACCTTGTAATTATATTGATCTGATAGCTACGGTGTGTAAAATACGCATCGACGATCTTGTGTATATACGAGTAAAAGTTTTTTTTTTTTTCAAAAACTCTATTTTTCCGATTATAAATCTTAAAAATTGATAAAACGAAATATTATGTTCGAGTACCGACATTTTGAGTGGCAGTGGAAGTGGCGATCGGATATTAATATTATACATAATTATAATATATATGTTGGCGGTCTCGAGGAGAACACGCCGGAACGTTTCTTTTGGCAGCGCAAACCGGTTCAATTAAACGGGCGTTGAATACAATATCGAAAACATTGTATTTTTCTTTGGCTCGCACGCGTGTATAGTAATCGAATAAATAATAAATAATAAAATACAAACGCTTATTCCACGAAATTAATTTCGGTCCACGTGCGTCCGTACAGGGGAAGGGGCTGCCCTGCGCTCGGCCTCGGCAACGGTGCACCTCGCAAGTTTGCTCACATATTTCACCCAAAAAATGTATAACATATTATAATATACAGGTGCATAGAAAAAAAACCAATGTTTCGTGTCAATAAAAGTGATTATTTCCATTTACAGTACTCGTAACCGTAAAATTTCGATACCTATACCCAGTACCTATACTGCTGTTTAATCGATTGTATCAAACTACTAAAATATACTAAATATTATAAATATATAAAACAAATAATCGGTTATACTATTATAGATTCATGTTTCGCATTGAAAAACATATTATATAATATAGACGTTATATTACGATTTTCCCTCCTCCACCGAACACATGAAATTGGCCGAGTTACGTCCACGTGTGCAGTTTGAATGCATCAACCGAGTGGTACCGAGTCTATTACGAGGTGACGACTCGCAAGACGAAAAGACGCGGTCCAATATATATGTTCGAGAGGCTGCGCGGGTCGCGAAACAAGACACTCGACGACAAGACAAGACGCGAAAAAAATATCACGTTTCCCCGCGGCGCGTGACGTGTCAAATCAGTTTGCGCAAGTCATACGACGACTGTGATGGGTGTGGATCGTTGAACACGACGTGTCCGGTAAGTGACGGTGAGGTCGCAATGGGACGACGGAGGAATATAAGAAGGAAAAAAAAGAGCATACGCCGTCGACGACGATTTCAGTCATCGGTTTTAATCGCCGTGTCTTTTCGACGGACGAGGCACGTGGGGGCTGTCGTTTTATTGTGTTGTTTTTCAACGGGCCAAAAAATGTGCACGCGACAAAATGCGAGATGCGACAACTGGTACCTATACCTAAATACCAGCTACCTGGTACGTAAATATTATACCGCCCGGACAAGACTCGTAGGGTATAATGACGATAATATGCTTAGGCCGTCGCGCGAATTTAACGCACGCGTCTCCTTCAGGCCTCGGCGTATATACTTATATATTATTATTATAATTATAATCCTCATCAGTCATCACCGTCGTGTTTGTTTGCTTGTGTTTATTTTATCCGTATTTTATTATTCTATGACGATGATGACAATAAAATATTATTATTTTAAGAGTGAGATCTAATATCTTCGTTTGTATCTCTACCTATGTGTTTTTAATTAATTCGTTCGCATTGTATCGCGCGAACTCTTCGGGTCACCGTCCTCGTTTTACGGTTTCATCCGCGTGGGACGAGCTTTTTTTTCTCGAGGGGCAACTCGATTAGTTTTTTTTACTACGATTTCAAAACTATTGTTTCGGTGACACTCTATCAAAACGGCTGTCACGCCGAAATATATTCTACATCTGTGAACGGTGTTTTTTTCTCGCTTATCGGTGCACGAAAACTGCATTTAGACACTATTATAAAAGTTTATAATATTCTTATTATATATTATTCCACTGCCGTTGCGCAGTAAACTCCTCAATAGTCTTCACAAGTTGTGAATGCACACCTCGGGCAATTTCGGTCAAATTTATATTTTCCATGTAGGTACTCTTCATCTACCTACAACCTACAGCGTAAATTGTATAAACGACTGGTCGGCCGATTTATACTATAGGTACAGTTAATAGTATTGTTATACATAAAACGTGAGGTTTTTGGTATTGGATTGTGCTTTGTGCGAATGACGTGAATTATTGCGAGATTCGAGAACAATCATATATGCATCACCCGCCTTGTAGGTCACGTATATAGAGGTCTCGAAAATCTATCACGACAGGGATGTTGACATTTTATACTCTCTCAATATAATATATTATTGGTGTCTATAAATGTGTTGTATATAATAAGTACAACTCAATTTGTCATTTCTGGGTAACACAAAACAGCAGGGACAGACTACAGGTTAGCATGTAGTTAGTGTGTTACTAAACTTAAAACCGTGCAACTACCACATATTATAGTAGACCGGCAAGGTAAAATCCTCCTTTTATATTATTATTATTGTTGAAAACAGTTTTTTATGGACTGGCATCACTTTTATAACGGTGCTACAGCGAAAACAATTACCGCGTTATACGTGATAAATCTGTTATTATTATCCTATTATTACTTATGTCGAAAAGACATAGAACTGGACGCACGTGTGAGCAAAATCTATTTTTTTCTTATTCTAAACATAATATAACCCGATAACCGTATAGATACTTGAAATTTTCACCAAATGTTATTATTATAATTTTATATACATGGTTTAATTTTTAAAACTAAGGCTTGAAAATGTAATACAAGTTTTTGTCGTGCTATGTGGTTTTAGTCTTAAAAACTCATATTAATAATTATATTATTATTAGTGAAGAATTGATAAAAAATAAAAATTGCATCTTAAAGTACATACAAATTTAAGTTGGGTCAAACCTAAATCACGCAATAAAAATATACAAACTTATATGTTATACCTACAACAAATTTGAAAACTAAAGAAATATAATGTTTAATGCTTTTGTGCATGGCCGATTATCTGCATTATAACACCAGTATAAACACAGTTGACTGCTGGTACGTTTAAACTCTGTACATAGTTAAATATTACAATATAATATAGTTAAGCATTAGTGAGTGGTCTGCATCACAATATATGCGTTTATATCATGTGACTATATGTAAGTATTGCGAAACGACGGTACCTATAATACTTTATATATTGAATGCAATATAATAAGTATAAACATTTTGTACACCGACCATTCTTAGAAAAAATGGCAATTCCAGATTGTTAATAATTATATTAGCACTTTTTTCGGTTTTGATAACAATTAAACAATGAAACGAAAAAAAATTACAATAAATAAATATACAAACCCTATGACAGAGAAAAAATAAATATTTTAAATAAAATCGCCACCTAGGTAGTTTATATTTTTTTGCCAACACGTGCATGTATATGTTGTGGTGGTGGTGGTGATATCCCTTCGGCTCTTTACTAGGAATTTCGGGTAAACAATAAATTGCACTTAACACGGTTTTATTTTCGTTTTAGAAACGTTGCACTCGTACGGTCGTCCATTGAGTAAATGGCATCGCGTGGGCTTTGGAAGATCTGTTTATTATATAGATACGCCTCGACTATATATACAACATAACACACACATATACACATGCGCGAGATGATAAAAGGCATTTTGTAAACCGGGACATCGCCTACATCGCACGCTAGTCCGCGGGGGAGGTGCTTTATACGTTATGTATATATATATATATAAGTATATTCATTGTCTCCACTTCGTCATCCGACGGATGTGTCACCTCCTTTTGAAATCCGAGACCGGTGATAACATACTCGCAAGTCGCAGCAGTATAGTCGCGCACTTCTCGTCCGACGAGTGCGCATCATCGTCATCGTCTCTCGACACACATTCGATTCGCGGGTAGGCGGCGGCGGCATTTGTCGCACGATACTTGTAAATATTGCGTTATCGTAAGTCGCAGACAAAGGCCGGACGAACCGCATGTCATAATAATACATATTGTTACGATGCCGATGCCAACTCGCTCTTTTTTTTTTGTTACCCGACTAGAAAGTCTTAAAAGTGTGGGCGTCGAGTTTCTCTCCCTCTGTCCTACTCACCACCACTCACCGACCAATCATCGTACAATTATTAACTATTATATTTCTATGATTTCTTATTATATTATAGAAAACTCGATTTTCAGAGTAGGTATCAATAGTATTTTATAATATGTGTATACCTACTAGCTGCTGCTGTTGTAGAAATCAGTAAAAATGACCCATGCAAATCTTATACCTAACTTAACTTATAATACATTCGGGGACTTCCATTCCTTTATAGTTTGTACGATTTGGTTCTTAAAATAAAATAAAATTGTTAATCTTTAAAATAAAAAATTATAAAAATTGAAAAATGTCTGTTACAGTTAATACTGATTTGGACCAGTTTCTAGTGTATACAACTGAAAAAAAGAATAATAACAAATCATAATGTTTAAACGGCAACAAACCGAAGTTGATGTGGAAAATGCTTTTGGTACTTAATAATCAATATTGTCCCTGTTTCTAAAATACTTAAATAAGGTTTCCAATTACAGTATTTTCATATGATTCCAGTTACTCCTGGCCACTGTACCGCGCACGCTCATTTATTGTTTAATCTCAAGCACAGATTATAATATACTGTGTTGCAAAATTACACAAATCTCCACATCCGGATTTGTTTTTATAACTCTGTAATTGGCGTTTGTCGCACGATATATGTAATTGATTTGCAATCGATATTTTGTTTGATATTTCACATTCATATTACGTTTCTCAATTTAAACATAAATAAAAAACTTTTTTTATGACAGAAAAGAACAATCTATATAATGCGGTTTGAAATAATACATTTTGTTATATGATGTCGTCCGCCTGCAGTTTCTAATCGAATAAAGCACTATGGGAATTCGGTCATTAAAACATATTTCCGCCAATCCGATTCGATGGAAACTGTTTAATATATATATAATGATTTTTGTCAGTATTAAACGGATCCGCTGATCCGCGTTGAAATCAGTTTATCAAATTACCATCATATTTATTCGATACAATTCGTCTAGATATATCACTTTTATATTAAGATTTCCGTTGCAGGCGAAATAGGTAGGTACATACTGCTGCGTGGCGTAGGTCTTATACCAAAATATTATCAACGTATCTATATAGGAACGTATGTAGTATATAGCAGCTGGTGTGGAGAGCTATTATTATTATTGTGTACACGACAATAACGCGTTACACGGAGATGACTGATAGGTCATATTTTTGTATGCATTCAACTCTGTTATTGTTTCATACGTGTCTTTTAATACATTTTTATTTTATATTTAACGAAAGTTCATATTTTCTCTTAAGGACGTCCGTACTCCTTTGCAGGTTTTATGCTTTTATCGATCCCGGTTTTATATTATATTGTGACATCGAACAACGGAACCATATTATAGGTGCCCGCATTTTATATGCCTACTAATTATTATTAAATTAATATGCGTATACGTGAAATTATGCTTAAAATAATTGTATATTTTCGCACGGTCTACTTAAACAAATTATAATTTACAATATAATATAGGCAAATATCATTACGTGATGGTAACGAATTATTATTAAACACAAATTAATTAAACGAGTGTTAAATTGGAATAATAAATTGTGGTCGCGATAATTATTGTAATCGCATAGCCAATACTAAAATATATTTTATTATACAATATGCACGGAACATAATATGAGTTCAGTGTGACTTCTGAACGATTACTGTTCATATAGTTGTATTATTTTTATATAAATATTTTCGAAAACTTAAAATTAATCGACGTGCGTACACAAAATTATGTATTAATGAAATATACAAACTTTGATCTGGCGTGATGTTATATATTATTAAAGTATACACATAGAATAGTTACTAGTGATTTAAAATAATATGGTATTTTAATTAAATGTATTCCAGTCGGCAGTCATTGTTGAAACTGTTATTTGAATTGAAATAATGCTCACATTTTTATATTATATTTCTATAATATAAAATAGCTGCACAACAATTGTATAATATAATATACCGATAAAGGTATGCGTGTATGCGTTTATTTTATGTATAGGTACACGTAGGTATAATGTATACACTAAATTATATATATAATATGTGTATTCGTATATTTTATACATATACATGATGCGACATTTTTTCTAAGTTAACCGCAATAATATTCATTAGCATATTTTCAAGAACGTTAAGGATTTATAGATTTAGCGCATACGTATATATTATTATATGCATTCATTAAAAATTCCTATTTTGAATTTGAAATTTAAATTTATGTTTATCAAATGAAATCGAAGTGTTTAATACGTTATATACTACTATAAAGTACACAGCGGTCCTTTATATAGAAACGTATAATGTACAGAGGTACCTATAAATTTGTACGTAGAAAATAAGAACAAACTGCATGCGACGCTGGCTGTGGGACATTTGTGGAATAAGTTTGTTGCAGTTTTTTGAACGGTCATATTATTGAATGCGAATTTGCTGTAATGAAATATCAAAGTATTACAAGTATTGCTTTTGACCAACGAAATAAGTATAATATGCCGTCGCAATTGAAAGACGTTCAAATCGTCTTAAGGGGATGAATACAGGCAATTTCCATTGTGTCTACAGCATGGAGTGTATTTGTGTTTGTAGTAATCGATCATTAGTGTGAGACAATTAAAGGAAACGAACACTTTCGCATGCTCAAACACAAGTCAAAAACACATCGTTGCGCACTTGACGATCATTATATTTACTATTTGTTTTTTGTCTAAAAATATCAATCTATTGCTAATTGTACAGACTACTCTATATATTATAGTAATCAGACACAACACAAATGCTGAAAACCGATTTGAATTCATCATATAGTTCACTTGAACACGACTTTCTTACATTTTTAAATTAATTTTTTAAGTTCAATAATACTAATATTTTAAATTTCTTATAATTTAAAATTCAAAATTCAAACTTTAAGTGATCAATTTCTAAAAAGTGTAAAAGACATTTTCAAGTTAACTTCATGCCGAATTCAAACATATTTTTGGAATTTTTTTCCGATTGCTAGGACAGTAAGTACAGTTGGCAAATATAGCTCAATTTTGGAAGAAAACACAGCCGGGTCGAATCCCCGTATCTATATGTATTATCTAATTGGATTTATAGTCGTCGCGCGCTCGTGGTAAAAAAAATCACTGCTTCCAAGTTGATCCATAATTGATAATAGTATTGTATACTTAGCGCGTACCTGCTTATTGTAGGTCCTATATAATATATACGTCCACGTGAGACGATTGCCGCCTGCGCAGTAACAGTGACCCCAAGCTCATATTTTATACATTTTATTAAACCTCAGGACTCTCAATTCATGATAAAAGCACTGCGAAAAAATAAATTGAATATCGTTAGTGTTGCGTAATATTATATTGGTTGTAAGAATCGTGTTCGTTTATATATATATTATAGTGATATAAGTATATAACTGCAGTATCTCAAGTACGACATCCTATGGCCACGTGGCGCGCGTAATAATAATTGTCGTCGTCGCTGTTGTGACACCGCGGAGGACTCGTCGTTGACGGAGACTAATATCTCCGTTTATACCGCCGCGATGTCGTCGTGGAGCGGTTTTCCGGTGTCGGCCGACAAACTAACGATATTAATAACGAACACAACTATACACGTCGTCGACACACGCGCATATAGGCAGGCTCTGATTTGAATAAATGTCAGAATATTACAATAATCAACGGACAGTGGATCGGTGCGTGCCGGGTTGGGCGCTCGAGCGTCGTCGTCGTACCTTATATAATGGGTAATAATAATAATATTACTATATATTATAGTAGGTACGCATAAATGATATCTCTCCTGGTGAGGTTAAATATAATTTATCATAGACGTTACAACGTCGTGTGTGTGTGTGTGTGTAATGATGATAATAGTAAACGAAAAGGTTATAAGGACGTAAAATATATTATACACATGCGTCATAATAATAATAATAATATGCGTACAGAAATAATAATAATTTTTTTTTTAATAAAAGGAGTGCGCCGCGCACAGGACACAGCGGTGGCGACGGCGGCTGCCCACGCGGTCGCGGCTCATCGTGTGCGCCTATATAATATAATAATAATATATATTTTATACATTATACTATGCGTATATCCATTGTTGTTGTCATCGTACCGTTGAGTCCATTTTCTCCGGGTCGTGATAAACGCCTGGGTGGTGGCGGGAGGGGTGGAGGAGGGGAGGTTTCCTGATTTCTAAACAATAATCGCGGGAAATCGTCGTCGTCGTATAACAGCCCACAAACGCGCCCGACCACCACCGCTTCCGGTCGCATCATCACTTGCTGCCGCCGCCGTCGTCACCCTCAGGGCGCACTCTGCATGGGCTGCGACCTTTTTTCCATATCATAATACATATTATAAAGATATATATTCATAGGTAGGTACTCGCGTATATACCGACGAGTTTGGCCGACGACGTCGACTTGGAAATATTTTACAACTATAAAAGTCCATTACAATAATACCCCGCGTTTCTCCACTCGATTTGACACGACCGACACGATATTTTTTTAATATTGTACTTTCGAGGGGATCTAATTTATTATTTGTAGCTGCGATTCCGTACGCCAAATACGACGCGTGTTGTCCGCTGCAGTTTAACGACGAATTCAAATTTGAATTTTACGCGTTCGCAGTGTTCGCGCGCATAATCAATCTTTACTGCTTAATTGTAATGAAATGTGTACAATATAATTTCATTTTTAATACCAACGAAACAAATATTATTTATTAACTTGTTCAGCTACATATTATATAGAAAATCCACGAGAGTAATAGCATTTTTGTAGAATTAATTAGTTGTTATATTTCGTAATAGTTAATAGACTACCAGTTTCAATTTGACATATTCGAATTAGGTTTAATTTTTTTTAAGACAAATATTTTTTAGACTGTTGTTGCAGTCGCCATCAGAAATAAAGAGCTTGATACATAAAAAATATTATGCGTGTTGCATACCTACCAATAGGTTGCTACCTATACATAGATATTGCTACGCGCTTACGCTATTATTATTATATTTAAAATTTTAAACACAATAAAACAATACTTTAAATAATTATTTTATTGATTAAAATAACAACCAACTAGGTAGGGTAGGTACGTCTTAAAAAAAAGTTTATTCGAAATATTTTTTTATTATTTTATCTAAATAAAATATTAATTTTGTTAATTTTTGCATGTTTATTGTTTAATAGTATTTTTTATTTTTCATTTAATCCACAGCCCTGAATATATTACTATATTGTAATATTATTTTAAATACCGTTTATAATTGTATTTTTTTGTTTCCACGGGGATCAGCTCTATTTCACGGTTCATCTGTCGTTCAACATAATTACATATTGCGTGCAGGGGCAGTGGCGCGCATGATTTTTCCAAAACGGATTCGCGGCCAAATGTTTTATACGAAGACGTATACGGTATACTTATTAAAAAAAATAACAATAATAAAAAAACACGAAACACCTATCATCGCTATTAAAACAACAGCTGCGGATTATCCGGCTTCTCGTACAGTATATGATGTACATCCGGTCGATTTACGGTATTTAAAAGGTAAACTATTTAAGTTATGTGCCCGAAACGGAAATAGGAAAGAAAACAGGGCTGCACGCCTACATGAACGCCACCAGAGCGAGTACGAAACAATATTATAAAAATTCTAAATTGCAATAATATTTTTACTCTCATCAAGCGTGCTATATTGTCATACAATAATAATTGTGCGATACGTTTGTACATATTTTCGTCTCGATAACGGGACAGCGCTGGCAATAATAATAAATTGCATTTCGCTCTTTTCGGCGCCGTGCCGTCAAGATGTCGCGCGGTGATCTTATATAAATACGGTCCGCGAGTTTAAATAAATCATCGTCGTCGTAAAGCTCAATGAACACGATCGGTGTAGTAATAATCGACTGAATTCATTATTGCCAGACAATAGATGATGAATATTATTTCGTGTTGTTTGCAGACACTAATCTGATTGCGGCGTACATAATATTATTATATATATATAATATAGTATAATAATAATATAATATGTATAATCTGATTGCAGCGCAGTTATTCGAATAGAAGACGTTTGTGAACGGCTCTTATTATATTATATACCTATATACATATTGTATGTAATATGTATATATGGTTTTTATGCATGGATGCCTGGAAGTGTGCACGTTTCATTTTTAGTCCAACCTCATAGGTACTATATATAATATAATATTGTGTTGCTTAAAATTGTATTCAAAGCGGCAAATTTAAATCGACATATAGTTCACTCATAGTAATTCTCGACGGAAAAGATAAGTATATACTTTTTGACTTTCCTACAAACACTGTACTACATTACTACTATATGTAGGTCGTAAATTCGTTACCGACAAAACTAATTATTTCAAAAATTGATAAATTGTATATTTATATATAAAAAAAATGAATCACAAATATGTATGATCAGGAAATGTGTGTTCAATATAATTTGTTAATTGTGTTCGGTAAACTGATTGCAATAAGTACAATAATTGCAATTTCATACCTTTTACATTGTGCAGTATATAAACGATGGAGCGTAATATACATTCGTTTAAATTACCATATTATTTGGATAAACGTCGACAAAGAAAATGGCTGACGACGATAAAGTCGGCTGTATATGATAATAATAATAATAATATTATATAGTATTACAGTATTACACTCTAACTGTTGCAATAATATTTTTAATCAATTGTTATCGTCGTGCCACAAAATTGCTTTTACTGCGCTATACTATACTAGGATGTTTTTCTTTTTACTAGTTTCAGCCGATAATTCGTCTTACACTTACTATAAAAACAAAAAACTCGTACTAGGCGCAATATTATTTATAATGTAATTATTTGGCAAGGTATTCGTATATAATTATTTATTAGTATACCGCGGTATTATATAATTGCTGCAGTAGGTATAGGCGCATACGAAATAATGCGTTTCGATGGAATATCGTCGCAGCGTTTAATTCGCGTGCGGCGGGTGCGGCGTGTGCACAGTTTAACTGTAACTTAACCGCACGTCTGGATGAAAACTAAAAGCCGTTTTAAACGACGATCGTCGCTAGATATAATAATATAATATAATATATATAAAAGCAATAATAATAATAAAAATAACTCCGAACGCAAATCGGCGGCGGTGGCGGTGCGGACTCGGTAATTGCGTCTTTGGTCCTCCGCATGCGCGTCGTCGTGTATTAAAACCATTAAAAAAAAACCGCAAATAAATATTTTTCCTTGCTCGTCCTCGCACGACTCTCCGTATATATTGTCGCACTCGGGCGTACTTACCTGCGACTCCGAGGGCGCGAGTTCTACTACATCTCCGCGAGAATTTTACGATATATTATTACCATTATTATTATTACGGTCTGCGGCGGCACTGCGAAAGTGTACTAAAGTTCGAGTGTATACCGACGCCGCCGCCGCCGGCACGTAATTACCGACGTTTGGCCGCGCCGTCCGAGATACAGATCTTCGCGGGGCCGTGTTACGCGCTCACAACGCCGCCGCCTCGCTAAGTATATATATATTATTATTATTGTATATCGGTACTTATATATCTAAGCGTGTGTCAGTGTATGTGTGTGCGCGTGTGTGTGATATAGGCGCGCACACGATAATAATATAATGCGCAGACGCCGCCGCCGCCGTACAACGACGGGGTTGTCAATTAAAATCGGATTTTTTTTTATATAAAACGGGAGGTGAGTGGTGACCGGGATCGTGTGGTCGGCGAAAAATGCGGGAGAGACAGAGAGAGAGAGTGTGTAATAATAATAATATTATAGTCCTCGCGCAGCACACTGCAGCAAGGCAGTTCGCCGCCGCCACGGCTGACTCCTATGTTATATGCGCGTCGTCGGGGTGAAATGATTATAACGACGATTCAGCCGACAATTATTATCCGGCGGCGGCGGCGAGAGGAAGGAAAAGTTTGAAAACAAAAATAATCTATACCTATACGTACGTATCGCGTTCGGAGTGTTCGGACTAGCGTTGAGGAATGAATCTGAAAAAATATATATATTCAGTCAGCGCGGCTCGTATACGCCTTTATTATGTGCGTATGCAAATCCCGCGGTCGCATTGTGTCCGAGCCGCGTGTGTGCAGTGCGTATAATATTATATCGTGTTATTATCGCAGGACAGAACTACGCACATCACTTTTACGCAGTCCTATTCGATCATTATACAATAATATGCATAAGTATACATTCACAGGTAGGCAGGTATACACGACATACGAGCAAGCGTCGTGGCTCGTAAAATATTTGGTCCAATTTATTGGCCGACGAGCGGTGCGATTTCTCGAGATCACACACTCACACACCCGCGGCGATTATACCGCGACCACCCGAGTACACACACACAAACAATTTATTATTATACCTAGGTATATAGCTATTTAACCATATACCGAGGCGTCGTATATTATATCCGAGGAGCGGCTGCGGCGGCGTTTGTCTATACATTTAACGCCGTTTTATATATTATTATCCTATACGAGGAGCCCCATAGGATTCTAGAAACGGTTATTTTTACAATCGACATTTATATATTATTTTAGTTCTCGTTGAGTTCACTATATATCATATACACAATACACTGCAGGTGCCAGGTTACCTAAGAGAGATAAACTGTAAAGATTTGATAGTTCCCGAAGCAGTGGCATGGCGAAGCGGGTAATCGAGAGGCGGTTGTCTCTGAGAGTATCTTAAGGGTATATGGTTGGTAAGTAATGGCCAAATGGGCTATAATTTAGTATTGACTATAGTAAAAACCTCCTCTAATGGACACCTCTATATAGCGGACGTTTTTTTAGGAACAAACTATACACATTTTCTACAAACTGAACTCTTGACAGAAAGCGGACACAATTTCAGTGACGCCAAGAGTGTCCGGTATCTAGAGTTTTCACTGTATAGTATTTTAGTAATAACTATGACGATGGGTATAACTATACAATCAATATGACAGTGAATGCGCCTTTTCCATTTTATCAGTGTTATCAGTCTTTAAAACTCTAAAAATGCATAACTATAGGCAAATTAATTTATTTTTTAAACAAATTATAAAAGATAATAATAACAACTATATAACATTCAAAATTTCAAACATAAAGTATATAATTTAAAGTATGTATAAACCTATGTATTGAATTCTGTATTGAAATAAAATGAATGAATACAGTATCTCTGTATTGCTTTTAAAGTATTAAAAAATAACTTATCATCGAAGTAAAAGTAAAATTCAAATTATTTATGTAATCGACGTGCAAAAAAATAACTTGTCATATAGCTTAAACCACTTGACAATCTCCAATCATTATTCTACATAAACTTATAGTTTACCTACTAGTTAATTTTTTTAATTATTTGAATGTAGGTATTATATTTAATGTTATGCATATGAATTGTCTTTAATCTTTTAAATTCACTTTACCTATGTCAATTTTAAATACGACACAACTTGTTCGAATAAAGAACGTTTATAATGTATACAAATATATTATTTATTACGCTTAAAAAACGGAAAATATTAAAACGATATAAATTATAGTAAAGAGGCGTTTAATTTAATTGGGTTAGGTACTTATTTCTTTTTAATTTTTTTTTTCTTTTACTCGATCATAGTATAGATAAACTCGATGCGTAGGATTGCATTATATAGCGTTATAGAATAGAATATTATTTATACTATTATTATGATTTACATATTTAAATGACTTGAAAGTGTACAAACCGTAGAGATTTGATAGCTCCGGCAGGGATGGTATTGTACAATATATTTCCAGTTCTGGCCGTCTCTATAACGTCTAACACAGTCTCCGGGAGATTCGATCAGAGTACTAGGTAGGTACTTAACAATATTATTCTGGTTCTATTTATTCAGTCATATAGTATTATATGTCAGGGCAAAAAGGAGTCACCAATTAATATATTAATATTAATATTTAATATTTTTATGTTTTTGAAAGGCCGCTTTAGGAGTTCAGAAGTTTCCTTATGCCATCAAAATACGTAATGTTCGCATATTTAACCAAAGGTAAAAAATCAAAAAATCAAATGAAATCCACATTTAACTCACCGTACAAAATAATAATTTGAGATATAAATTTGGGGATGACCTGTTTGGGCGCAGTATAAATAATTTACCTGAAAATTGTTAACACGTTTGGGCGCATTTATGAAAACACATTTGGGCACAATATGTATTGCAACTAGTAATTGAAAGTTTTGCGTAATCTAATCTAATAAGTACTTAATCGTTTAATCTGTAGTAAAAATTTAAAAATAAAAACTGTAGAAAAACACAAGTTTGGACAAAAATGTTGGGAGACTTATGAAGTTGAAAAAAATATATTGAATTACATTACGTTTTGCAGGGAAAACATTAATTAATTAATAAATATAAAAGATTTAAAAATTAAATTAGGTTTTCTTAAAAAAAAAGTCTTTAAATATTTTTGGAAGACCATTGAGCCAACCTCCTAGCGGTGTCTTCTGGGTAACGTTAATAGGCTCAGATTTAGTAAAATATGTTAATATATGCCAAGAAATAAATGTGCCCAAACGTACTATTATAAAGGGAAATATTACGCCCAAACGTGTTATGGATTTACGCCCTAAAGTGTTCTGTTTTGGGCAAATGCGCCCAAACGTATTTCCCCCATAAATTTCTTGTTTGCGGCCAGATAAAAATTTGTCCGCGGTCCTCCATTTAGTGAATTACTCGTCTATGGCGTGTCGTTGTCGGCGACGTCACCCACGGTGTATTTTCGAATATACGATAAATGAGTGAATGTACGTTCCTACTCTACACGAGACATCTTATGTAAAAACGGTCGTATAAAATGTAAGGACGCAAATACATGCAAATTCTTACCATAGAGACAACGATATATTTGATACTTGAATTATTTTACCCACAAATTCATCTTCCGCCTTAATCGCAGACATATTATTACATATTGAGACTGACAAATTATGCGGTCAAGGTTTTGTGTGTGTGTGTGTTGCTATTTAAAGTAGTGTTGGTGCTACAACGCTTATACTGCAATGACATCGGTGATGGACTTGACATATTTTTCGTATTGTGTATAATCTAACCGTATCTTCCGCCTAATTTATACTCGTGAAATTTTTTAAGCACAAAAAAATCGCTAAAAAAGGCTCAATTACTTTTGTCACACGCAGGTGCCTCAATATAGTAGGTTATTGCGATGGATAAGGTGAGGTGTCCGCGTGTAATAACAACAACAATAATGCGTCACATTATCGACGACAGTGGTTTATATGCATTCGTCGCGATTTGTTTGTTCTTTGAAATGATTAACAATTCTAAGGCTACATATGTGTAGACTGTAGACACGCGCAGTCTCGATTGTTGTAACATAATAATATAATTCCGGAGAATTCAATCGCGTGTTACACACTACGTCGGTGATAAAAACGCGTGAGAGTGGACGACGTGTTGTGATGTGTTTTTTTTCTTTAAACAAATCACTATCACTAATATTTTGATCACTTAAGCGCGTTTGAGAGATTTGATCGATCCGCGAACGAGGATTTCAATGATATTATTAAATTACGTATCCTTGAAATACACGTGTTATTTAACGGCTTTGCTATATAGCTACTAAGAAGCGCCCTCTGATGTAGTTGAACTTTCTGTAGCGTATCACATTAATTATTGGAAAATAATTTTTATCGTAATATGTATTAGACTGTTAAAATAAATTTAACTATAATTTATATTTTACTTTTAATCTAAAACCGCATAACAACACAATAATATACATATAACACAATAGTACCTAACGACCAACAGAAAATTAAAACGTCCGACAGTCCAACTAAAGCTCTAATTTTTGTCATGTGCTTCCGAATCATTTCGATAATTTGCTGATAAAATTCGTCGCGGTTCCGAGTTCTGACGACGGTTCCTTATCGAAATGCGACGATTCTGTTACAATCCGAACCGCCGCGGCCGAGGTTCCTCAGCTTGTGCGACAACAACCTTGCTGACTATAGCAACGCGATATCGCTTACGATTATTTTTTGTCCGTACACGAAAACATGACGTGATTGCTTTCCGTCGGACAATCGGCGGCCGTCCTCCGCGACGTGATACGCGCTCGAACGGTGTACGCTGTCGGACGGACTCGACGACAACGCCGCGGTGCTCAGCGTGCGTCCTCCGCGCCGGGTGGTCGGTCCCTACATCACACAATATATATATATATATATATAATAATATATTAGTATAACATTATATGTATATAACACAGGTGTGTGTGTGTGTGTGTGTATATATATATATATATATAATACATATATATGTATAATACGTGTGTAATGGGTATCGGCACGCGGCTAACGCCCGAAAACCATTCCGTCGATGATGGGCTTTTTTTTCTTTTACACTATTAAACGCCGCCGCCGCCGCATTGTGTCTTAACGAAATTTTTTTTTGTTCTCACCGAAGACCGCGCGAGTATACAATAATAATAATTATTATTATAAGGTTGTAATGAGTGTTACATAATATTAATATATCGTAAATCGTTTTGTTGTTTGCCAAACGCGGTGCAACAACAACAACAGCTTTAATACGATATACAATAATAATAATATAAACGCATGCGTCTTGTAAAAATACTATAGAGAGTGAGTTACCTATAGAGCACGCCGAACGTGTTGTTTTATAATTTCTCACAGCGTATAGATCGTCGCGTATACTCTTGTAGGTATGTGCGGTATACGATAGATATCGGACTTGTGGTATATGCGAGATATCGCGGACTTGCGGTAAACGCGGTCGGACCTTGATGATTTCAAACCAAAACACGAAATCAAAAATTGAAATGGTGCCGTTATTGTGATTTGTCGCATCAAACTCGTGTAACGAGAATAGGCGACCTGACAAAATAAAATGTATAATGACATTTCGATTTCAAAGTATATTATCGATATTATATTAAGACCGGTAATATATTATATATCAGCTATTATGTACGTTCTTGCTGTATACACATAAACAATATTATATATTATTAAGATCTTATAAGATTTACGAGACCGACGACACAGGGGGGGGGGGGGACTATTATATACGCAGATATGACGAGCGACGCTCTCCTCGGCTCTCATTAAAACCATCTGTTCCGGCGCGTCGTCTGTTCCGATTTTTCGCGATTTACGCGTACCGCACACGCATCGATTTTATTATTTCCCCCGACGAGACGCGGCAGCGGCCAATCAAACGCTCAACGGAGGCCAATTAAACGAGCACGTCACGTAGGTTAAACGACTGCGCGACGACGACGACGTCCAATTATTCAATATTATTATTATTATTATTAGTAGTAGTATCGTTGTTCGTCGGCGAAATATCATCGTTTGCAAATATATATATATATATATATACACATAAACACGGAACGTCGTCCTTGGCCGGTCGAGCAATAATTTCAGAAACAAACGACCGGCGTTACGGGGCCACACAGTGCGCTCGCGGCGTGCAATAGTATATATAGGTACCAGCTATAATATAGACTTACCGGCAAAACTATATAATAATATATATATATATATATACATTACACTTGGGTATATTATAGGTTCAGAGCGTTTAATGTTTTCGGAAATCTCCGCGTGAAGGACTTTTCGGCGTCTTTCCCGTCGTCGCGTTGGCGATAATATTATAGTCTCGTCCATTCTGGCCGGCCAACTCGGCTGCGACGTATCCCCAAATCGATTTATATACGCGAACTCGGTCGATCAAATTTACACGTTTATTTTAAAGTTTCTTCTTGCGGCGATTGAATAATATTATTTGGATCGAACGAGGACATTTCGCTCCCTTCGACCAGGCTCGCGGTTTAGGCAGGCGAGCTACCGAAAAAACCGAATTAATAAATCGCACCATATATAGCTGTAACTGTATATTCAAACGTCGGGAATCCAAAAACTCAGTGGACCATGCCTATAAGCCGCTGCCTTTGACCCCTGCAGCACCCCCCCCCTCCCCCCACCGACACACCTGCAGAGCTGCTGGACGCCCCTCCCGACACAACACAACACCCGACGCGGTCGGACTTTACTCGCGGGCGCCGCCGAGTCATCGTCATGTAATAATATCAAAACTTCGGCCGATATTATTACCTATATTTAATATCGTAACTCGAGAAGAGAATCATAATCCAAATACACCGCGACGACGACGACGACGCGACTATATAAACGCCTTGTTTGGTCGGTTCGGTATATATATATAATATATATAGGCATCCCACGGTGTCCATTATTAATGATCCGTCCATCACATATCACACACACTCGCATATACACTTCACACCTATCCGCCATCATCGTCGTCTGTATAAGTATATAATATACGCCAGTCATTAAACCCATCTTCCGACGAGCGGCCCGGTGCACGTATAGGTACGATATAATATTATATATTTATATATCGTATTATAAATGTTATATACGAATAATTACTAATCTTGTACCTATATAATATTGGGAAGGTATATACCAATAAAGTAGAATTTTTTTTTTATTCTTCACCCGTTTCGTTTTTTTCAAATCAATTTGTACGATAATAATAATTATCGAGGAATTCGTAGCGATCATCACCGCGGCGGCGGCGCATCAGCGGTACAATATTATAACGCCGCCCGACCGACACCCACAACTGCGCTCGTCTAACCCCGTTAGTGACCTGTGACCGGCTCGTTCCTTTTTTATATGATTTTTCCCCTCTCGTCTTCTTTTTTACCACTAATTTACAGCGACGACCGAAACCGCCACAATAGTCTGATACCATTCTTGTAACCGAAAATATATATATATACTTACCTACACTTCACGACCCACAAATATTCGCAAACGGTAAATTTCATTTTTTATTTTGGTTTCGCGTTTCGTTCTGCCCGCAATTTTGCTTATTATTTCTGTCTATTTTTCACCATCGATACATAATCGATGTAACGAATACCGGACATTCTCGGTCACTGAAATCGTGTCCGCTATTCAGAGGGTTTAGTTTGTAGAAAATGTGTAGTTTGTTTCCAAGAAAAATGTCAATCTATATTTTCTATAAAAGTGACACATTGTTTGTCTATATAATTAATTCAGTGTCTTCTGCATTATGGAGGTCTATCTACATATATATATTATTATTTTTTTTTTTGATAAACCAATCTTAAAGAAGTATTGGACAAGTGTGTAATATGACTATATTTCTACAAAACGCTGTATATTATAAAATCTGTAGTGAAAGAAACATGCTGGGGTGATTTTATTGACGAATATCATTATAGTCATTAGTCATTACTCATTACCATATGTTATATTATGTTATCACTCCGACACGGGTATATTGAATAGATAATAAATATATATTATACATTATAATATTATAACAATATATTTCAAAATACGTCTTGAAGTATCGTTTTGACACAGATCGAATGATGAATTTCTGTCTTTACCAATTCTGCGATTATTTCGCGGCTCGGACTTTTCACGGTTTCTGCGCTCCGACATAATCTAGCGTGATGTCGTCGTACAATACCATAGACTTCACACTTTCTGTTTTCGTTTGATTTGAAGGACCAGCGACCTGCTTGTCGTTGTCGTCATCGTCAAAATCCACTTCAAAGTCCACACCCAGGGCGCAGCGGAAAATTATCAATAGAAAATTGAACGCACACAAACAACTTTGACACCACAACAATACCTGTGACGTGATTTATTAAATAGCTATTAATTAGGTATATTTATCAGTTAGAAATAATGACGTATAATATTGTTATAATTTATAATATTTTACGAAATATTGTCCTCGTGCGTCTTTCTTTATGTTGCGCGCGGGTCAGAGAGCTAAACAAATAATGCCCTGACTATTATCCTCTCAATATTATTATCAAGTTGTCAATAATATTTATGTTTAATCATTTTTATATGAATATTTTATTTTCGTTAAGTTTTTTATTTATTAGTTATTACTTATTACTGTTTATTATGTATTCAAAATAGCCATTGTTGAATTGTTCTGACCGTCTATACGTAGTAGGTACGCGTAGTAGGTAGTTTGCCGCGTTTGTTATAAAACAATACAAGTTAATAATTATAATAATTTGGATTCCTAATTTATTATTATATTACAAATCTTAATTTTGAAGAACATATTATGTGTAATAGGCTTTTTGCCTTTTTATAAAGACGAAAAACCTGAGTTTTGAAAAATATATTGATACCGGGGTGAGCCTGTCTATTTTATATTTAGACAAAAACCTCTGGCCAAATTACAGATCAATTACATTCTGGGTTATAAATTAAAACTATCTGCACCGGATCGGATATAAAAATATCAGCTCTTATTGATCTTCAATACTTACTATAGTTCTGATGTACAGTTTCTCAATTTTTTCACTGAAACAAAATACCTAATATCAAATATTCAAATCGAGTGATTATGCAGTCGTTGACAGGGTGGAGGTTAATTTCGATTTTATACTTACAATCGGTTGCGAAAAGAGTTGTCCGCCGGTAGGTGTAATAAGGTTTCGACAAATATTAGATAGCCGTTGGTAAACTGTAAAGAGATTACGACCGATGATACACAACACCAAAAATTGAAACAACTGGCGAAGAAGACTAAATGCCACTGTCCGACCATGCCACTGTTTAATAGGAAAAAAACAAATGATACAAAATGATAAAACTATGGACGAGTACAGATATTGTTTTTACTCGGGAACATTCTTCCTTGTTACCCACGAAGAGGCCGTGGATAACAGTAAACGGCGATATAGAAAATACTTGATTGCATTTTCCAAACCGCTGAAAGGAAATTTGCTCACTTTCAATCGGATATAAAAATAAGAAGAAACCCAAAAGTGGGTGTTTAATAACAACGCCAGTACTGAGATAAACTAACAAACCCTGTAACTACAATATCGTTATAAACATATACGTCTCTCGCACAAGTCAGACATTCGGTTCCAGCTACATTTCAAATCAACTCAACTTGGAGTCTAACTCCATGGCGACTCCGAAAACGCATTCCTTATTGAATTCCCGCATAATATTGGTGGGAACAGTTGCAAATTAATGATCACAGAAGTAAATTTTTTAAACCTATGTTGCTATATAGGTACATTAAAATAAAATGACCTCGGTTGGATCTGACCCCCACGACATTCCCTCCCTTTCCTACGCCCCTGTGGCCTGTACCAACAAGTGAGGTTAGGTCGGGGTCGATTAGTTAGTAGCCAGCTAGTCGGAATATTTTAAAAGAGTAAAACAACAACGAAGACGGACCTGAAGTATTTGCTGTGATCGGTCTCGGAGACGGAAGATCCGCCTCGTCCAAATACTAGGAACAGACTCATCCACACGATCGAGCTGGTGAACACTTTCAACGAGAACGCAAACGGGTTGTAACAATTTTCACTCTGGTACCAGACCCCCTCGTTCGACAGGAGCGTCTGGTTGTTTTCCCTGGAAAATTCCTGAACGACAATGGCCTGGTTGCACAGGTAACAGCGGTAATTCGACTGGACCACGGCCAGATAGAACACTATGCTACTGGCCAAGCCCACCACGCACGTTACCGCGTACCCAGCCATGTGACTAGCTTGCCACACGATCGGCACCAAGTTCGCGTCTTTCTGTCGGACGATGATCATGTTGTGTTCGCTCTTGTTTTTCTGTTTTTGCCTTATCGTATAGCCGCAGCAGGTGAAGCGTACGTATTGTTATCGTGTTATAATTATAATGATTGTTTATAAACACGATTTGGTAACATTATTATGGTTATCTGTTGTTGGGCAAACGGTCCAAAGTGTAGTGTGCGCAGGCACGGCGGTAGTAACACTTTTGGCTGCTGCGCCTAAATAATAATAATATTATACAAAACATGACGTACACTTATAATACTTCTGTTCAGAATAAAACTGGTTTTGAATCAGTGTGCACTATAATGTAAAGTCCTAGATTATTTTAGCCAAACAAACCATATTATTTATTACAATATGACATAATAATATTATATGTGTTTGTCCACCGCGTGCTCTATTTCTCCATTTTTATATTATATTATGCGTGTATATAAATACAATAACGTACGCGCGTTACGTGAATGATAAATACGTAGGAAGTACTAGGTTTTTTTTATGTAGGTATATACATAAGTCATATATAATATTATTATAATGTAGGTATACGAATATTTGTGTCGTCGGATTTAAAATTTACGTTTTCTAAAACAGGCGATATTCATATTATAATATACATATTATTATTATACACGCACCACACGTCAACACACTTGCTGTATACTTTATATTTTGAATTCACGTCTCCCGGGGAAAACAGCTGACTATTTCGATGAACTCTCTACGTGCATCATAATATACCTAATGTTATATAATTCGTCGAATTCGAAAACTTAACACACACGGTGACTGCATTGGATTTTGATTAAGCCGTACAGATAGACGATAATTATTGTGATCTATCTATAGGAAAAAAAAAATAAAAAAATGAAAACTCATTTCGGAATCTTTGTCAGTTACTGCGTTTGTGATAATTATCGGGAGGCTCGGTTTAACGCGCGTCATGCGCGGTGATGAAAGCGGCGCGAGTCCATAAGGGATCGGTCCCCCGTGGTCTTCTTTTTATTAAGGTTTTTATTTTATAATCTCTTTGCGGTATTAAAAACGAAAAGTAATTAAACGTCGATAGGATTATTTATTGAAATCTCGATTATCGTTTCTAGGTGAATTATTTTTCACGAGGCGTTTTATGGTATGTATACAAGTCGGTCGGTCGGAATATACACTTTAATTAATTATTCTTGTACAACAGGTACATATTTTATCCTATTGTTTATCATTTTAAATGCAACGTTTTATTTTACTTGTATTACTGTTTAATTGGCGTTAAAGTTACGTGCATTATACAGTTCTTTCCGTCTCATAGATCATGATAATATAGATGATTAAGCGTACACAAGTGTTAGGTGTAGACATTTATGCATTTTTCATGAACCTTATTAAAATATTAATGGGAATGTATAAAGAAATAATCATAGCGATTTCCTCTCAAATATATACTTAAAAAATTTGTTAACTTCTTGTGAATATAAATACAACAAAATACAATTTTAATCATTAAAAAAAAGCAGTATAATTATTAATTTTATCTAGTTAAATCAGTCATTACACATGTGACAGTGTATCTATAATATAATTTGTATTAAATTTATGTATACTAATTTTTTTAAATTAGGAATTTTAGTCTTGAACTTTTTAAGCAATTAATTAATCACAAAAGTCAGTATTATGCACCCATAACCTAATTGAACAAAATATGTTATGAGTGCACTGCACTTATCATACATATATAGATATCGGTAAAATAAATAGTAAATATAATATCCGACCACGGTATAATAATATGATGTCTCAACAGTATTATTTCACATAACTCTTTTGCGCTCAAGAAAATACTGAAACACTAAAATGTTTATCAACTGTTGTATTAGTGTATTACGTAACGCATTTTCTACGAAAATTGCACTCAACACTTTTTGTGTCCGTTTTTAAAACATTATTATACGTTTCGTTCAAAATAAATCTTGCGATATTTGATTTTGAAAAATAAATGTCACCTGCAGGTGCCCACGAATTAGTCTTGTTACGAGGGCGCGAGACAACATCGCGGGGACACCATTATATTAGCCCCTCCGAGTCCCACACACTGCCACGGAGACTTCAATGCGCCTCGTATTGTATGGAGGAACGAATATATTATTATTATTATACGCGCCTTGTGCATGATATACAATGTACATAATAATATATACTTAATACGAATGATGCTTAAACCGATCCCCTCGACTGAGTGTTTATGTTTTTGTAGCTCTTCACACTCTCTCGTGACAGCGGTCGCGTACGATTATATGCCTAATCGTATTATTGTTATTATTGTATTATGGTAAACGCGCTCGGAGACTGCAGCACACCGGCCGCGGCGGGACGACGACGATAGATATCACCGACGATAATAATGATACGCAGGTATAATCCGTCCGGTGCTTCTGGATTCGGTTTTACGATCGGCAGTCGATTAAAGTGGTGGAGGTGGTCACAATATAATAATACAAACTAGCGGTGGTGCGCCTAGGCCGGACTACCGTCGTGGTCGTAATAATAATATTATTATAATATAATCTGCGTCGCGACCCAGCAGCTATCCATCAGTCTACACTAATGCCGCTCCTGATCCGATTTCTCCGATAAGACGATTATCGCGATGACCTTTGAGATTTATTCGAGATGGAGTTTTTTTCCACGTTCTAATGACAACTGCAATCGTGGCCTGCAGTGCCGCAAATAGGGAATGGTGAAAAGGTATTGGGGTGCTAAGCGCCCTCCAAACAAAAAAAATCTCAATGTGCCTCATAATACTGAATACGTTTCCCCTCACCTTCTTACCTTCTAATAGTATAAGTAAATATAATTGTTTGCGTATAATATAATAAGTTAATATGAGCGTACGGGACTCGTGAAGCCTTACGGAGGGGCTGTAAGTTGCCGTCTGCTGCACGTCGCTTGAAAAAATTCGTTTGGAATATTGTAAAATAATATTATTTACGACCGAGCGACCAATTTCGCCGAAGTCGTATCCGATGATCGCCGGGAAACGCAATGTTAACAAAAATATAATTATATTATATTATATATGCGGCGTCACCCACGCGTGGATCTCATATTTATATTCATAATATATTTATAAATATTCATCTTCGCTGTATGTATTTAGCGGGACGTTGAACACCCTAGAATCTCGTAATTATTTCACGCGTGTGTAAACGGGTAATTTTTTGTACGTCTTGCACTGTCTTGTCCCGTACCAACAACGTCGACCGCATAAATTAGTCGGTCTAAATCTCCATGAGCTGTGCAGGCTGTTTAGGACTCCGCTGTTCTATAATAACATTATTACTGTATGATTATTGTGTGTTATCCGTGATAGTTTTCTACCGCGTACCTACTAACAAAAGTATAGATGAGTATATTACAAATAAAAAAACCTCCCCTCCCTACCGATCGTCATGGATTATACAAAAACGTTATGGATATCAAATTCCCAACCACATAGGAACAAAGTCACGTTATGTGATGTATTAAAATTCAATGTCGTGGACGTTTTTGTGTGGGGAGGGGGGGTGGCCAAGAATCAGTTATTGGGGTGGTCTAGAGGCGTAAAGACAGAATTATAATAAATACAATATTTATAATTTTTTAATTAGGTGTAAAAATATAATATAATACAAGAATTTTATCGCACTCGCGTTTTTATATATATATTACATCAGTCGTATATTAATTCCGCGGCAGTTAACGATTACATTTTTAAAAAAAGGATGAGATAGAGAACGTAGTTCTTACTTTAACTTACCCACTTATAACTCCCCTCCGGAAATGTCCGATTTAATATTTTTATCATTAATATTTTACGGTTTGAAAATAAACGATCTCTATAACGTGACTTGACTCGTGTTTCAGGGAAAAAATGGCGAAGTCTGACGCCACAGGACCGTCGGCCGTACGTGGAGGAAGCTGAACGGCTGCGAGTGATCCACATGCAAGAACACCCAAATTACAAGTACAGGCCCAGGCGCAGGAAGCACAACAAGCAGAGGGCGGGCTCGCCGACTTCCGTGGTCGGTGTGTCGGCGGCGGCGGCGCAGGGCGGATCCGGACACTCGCCCACGTCCCGGCGCCCAAACTCGGCGGGCCAAGTGAAGCTGGTCCAGTACCCGTCCAGCTCGCCGTACCAGAGCTCGTCGTCGTACTCGTCCCCGGCCATCCACCAGCAGCAGCCGTACGCGTACCAGCCGTACAGCCCGTCCAAGACAACGTCGCCGTACTACCCGAACAGTGAGAGCCCGTACTCGCCCGTTCGCGTGTCCGAGGTCATCACTCCCGAGTCTTCGCCCACGTGCAGCCCCGATCCGGACAAACCCAACGGCCCGGCCGCGGCAACTGACGAGACCGGCAGTGGACAGGCCCCAGACGGTGGGCTGCAGCAGCAGCAGCGGTCGGCCAGCAAGACGCCCACGCTTCCCACGCCCGAGCTGTCGCCCATGGAACCGGCAACGGGCGCTGGCAAAGATCCGCACCACCACTCTCACCACCATCAACACCACGGACACCAGCATTTGCACCACCCGTATCACCGGACCGACGCCGTCAAATATGAACTCGATGACTTTGGCGGCTATTACGGCAGCGGCGGTGGTGGACAAAAACAGCTGAACAACAATAACAACCACCACCGACAATTCAACAACAACAACAGTCAGACGTCGTCTTATCAACCGGCTCCTGGTTCGATAGCGGCCATGGGAGTGGCCAAGGGCATGGTGATGATGTGCACCAACCAGCGGTTGGCGTACGAACACAACAACCTCGTAACCGGTACGTTTTACCCACCGATAGCCACGTCCCAAGACCAGCAAGTTCTGGGACCCAACTCACAACACCTCCAACAACAGCAACAACAACAGCAACAACAGCAACAGCAACAGCAGCAGCCGCATTACGCCAACAGACCGTTCTATTCGACTAGCGGACTTCACGCCGCCGGCACCGCTGTTTATACGAGCAGCCTCTCGTCGGCAGCGACTATCGCGGCCGGAAGACCTCCATCTGACGGATACCATGGTAAGTGTGCACGGACTGCCCTCGGAGTCTGGAAGTGGTTATAGTGTTAAAGATTGTGTAATAAACTCATCAGTATTTCTCATATTTTTTTTTTCATTTACAGCCACCGGAAATATACAGCAACAGCAGCAAGAAGACCACCACCACAACTTGCAAGGCTTACAACAGCACAGACAACAGCCAACGAGCAATGACTACCACGGAGGTGGTGGCGGCACGGGTAGAGGTGGTGGTAGTGGTGGCAGTGGTGAAATCATCGAGATGAGCTTCGACCATCACCAATCGCCTTCGGAAATGCTGTTAGCCAACCTGCAGCGGCCCAGATCTCAGCAGTCCGACATCGCGGTGGACTCATCGCCATCCGCCGGAGGTGGCTCTGAACTTGACCGGTACTTAAAGTATATGGCCCAACAGCCAGACAACAATCACAACTATCAGCAACAGCAGCAGCAGCAACACAATGTTATGTTTGCCGGCTTACAACAATCGCACCACCTCCAACAACAACACCATCATCACCATCTCCAGCAACAGCAGCAACAACAACAACAGCAACAACAGCAGCAGCAGCAACAGCAACAGCAACATCAGCAGCAGTACAACTCTTACTACGCGCCGGCTGTGGTGCAACACGTCGTGCACCAGGACGTGCACCATCACCACCAACCACACCACAGTCCATCATATCTGCTCAACAACTGTGGTATAAAAAGCGAGTTTGGCGGTTACGCGACTCTGGAAGGCCTACCGCCCCAACACTATCCCGACGTGCAAAACGTTCCAGCCACGGCCAATATGCAGAGCGTAGCCGCAGCCGCGGCGGCTGCCGCCGGACAAGTGTTGGCTGCTGGCGGTGGTGGCAAACCGGACGAGGAGTTCAGCGTCATACTTGCGGACGTCCGAAAGACGTGCTACAGCAGTTGAAGTCGTCTGATGATCTGATTGGCGGGCGTAATGAAAAACGAAAGCCGAATCAATTGGTTTTGGTTATGCGCTCGAAATCAAACTATACACGTTGTATACGTTCTTCTCGTTGCGATTTTTATGATAATTTTCTATTAGTTTATTTATTTTCACAAACACGTGCATCGCGCAAGAGAGTGTACAAGACATGTCATGTGTAATAATACGTTTATCGATATTGTATAGTTATTTTTGTACATATTCTAAAACCGCATAAGTTCTGTGATGATTCGCTTTATTTCGGGCGAAGCTGTTTTTTTATTATTATTTATCTCTGTTTATATAATATAATATTTTATTATTACTTAAGAGGAGCATACGTTTTGCTACGGGCAACAAAAAACCTGTTATCATAAACTATTTTTATTATTACTTAGCTTTAACGTATTATTATTACTATTAGTTATTATTACAGGGTTTGTTATAATATGCATGCAATACATCGTTTTGTGATTAAATATTATATAATTTATAGACTATTAGTTATTGTAATATTGTATATATGCGTAAAATTTTACGAAGGGTTTAATTTTAAATTCCGTTTTAAACCACAGTCTTCCTACGATCGAACAACACATTAGTTGATACAGACGTTGTATAATAAATTATAAAGGAATCGCGTCACGATAAAATATATCTATATTATGTACATTTATTTTTCTATATACAACTCATTTATCTGTTTTTACATATAATAACAATTTTCGGTTGTATTAATAAGAATTATATTTTATTCTGTTATTTAGTGTAATATGTATAATATGTGTATTTTTTTTTATATTGAATTTTGTAGTACTTAAATATTAATTATACATTAAAATCGCACATTGAAACCTTATTTTTTTTAATTGTGACATATATATTATTGTCGGGTCGTCCTATGTACTCATTTACAGCCTCATTACAGGTGGTAATATCTATAATGTGAGTATTCTGTGTACAACGTGTACGCAATATTTTATTTCTACCTATTCAACTCGATATTTGGATATCCGTGTACAACAAGCAGTGGTGTCATTTGGGGGAGGCAAGGTGAGAATTGGTCCTTGCCCGGTTGTAAATGCAGTTCAATTTTTGGGCCGGTTGATGGTAAAATAACATAACTATAATTTTTCTAATACTGAGGAAATATAATATTGTGTAAGCACTAGAAAACTAAATAATTATAATAATAACGATAATAATTAATATTTATTGTTTACTAGTTCAAATATTATAAATATACGATGGTGTAGACAATATTAAAACGAAAACAAGACGATCTCTCTATATTTATATTTATCTATGATTTTGAAAAAACCTCTATAATAGAAAGTACCTACTTATTTAAAAATGTTCGATTTTTCAATTATTTTGTTTTAGCAGTTTCATATTGTAATTTAATTTGTTTGATCCCTCTAGAAAAATATAAAATGAAGCCACTGCGGTTGGAATCATCTTTATTTAGCTCCTCCACGTCTTATTAATCATAAAATGATGCTATTCTTGCCCCAGACACGTAATTTTCAGACGGTAATTGTATTAAGATAAAAATGTAAGTTTAAATTAGCTTGCGAGCGAAGTGATCGCTGTTCATTTTTCGGTATAGTTATGTATAGGCTGGTCAAAATACGTTTGCCCCTTCCTATTAAAAAGTGAAATGACGCCCCTGTGCACAAATGTTGAACGTGTTTGAATCAATTAATTATTCGTCGAGTTGGGACCAAACTCATTTGCCCACATTAAGGAGTAAGGATTAAGGATGTCGTATTTGGCGGTAAGAAATCTAAAGCGAGTTCAATGGTTTTTGGATGTGCAGCACAGTTGTTGTCCACGAGAAGAAGTATATATGGACCTAGATTTTGCTTATCCCATTCATACAGCCAGTTCGAAAATAATATGGTTGAAGTCGCATCCATGCATTTTTATTCGTGCGGTAATCGACTTTTTATAAACACAATATCGCATAGATACGACGAATCCCAATTATATATATATAAGTACCTACTGTTTAAATTTACATGTAGGTACCTACAATATATTCAAACGATATTATAATAAATAAATATTGCTCACGTAAACCGAACCGCGAGTGCCCATATTATGCGGTTTTTTTAACCCATAATGTCATGTCCGTGCACATTGCAGGAATTGGGACCAGACCATTTCGTTCATATTCCACGGCTGATGCCTACATTAAGCGGAATCCACTGTACAATAATAACAATAATAATAATTGATATAGTTGAATATTAGAACACGTTTGATCGTCCGTTATGACTTCTCTCGATATTATTTCTGCTACCGTTTTGTGAAAATATATCTATATAGAATCTTGCGCAGACTTTCAGACGCTCGAGATCAACGCCCACCAGTGTTGTAATTTTTTTTTTCATAATGATATATAATTAAGCCCAAAATCACCGTTTTACTCGAGTCTCACGACAAAACCGCTAGTGTATATAATTGGCTTAAATGTACGAGTGAATAGACCTATTATCAGACTTGAAGGTATCCAAGAACATTGTCCGCACCTACGTTATTGTTTATTTACTATTAATTGTTTTAAAATGGCGCGAATTACAAATTTTGCAGGTATAAATGTATAATATATTATGATGTTACACAGCCTCGCGGCGGAGCTGCTCGTATTTATAAATTAATTAAATGTATCTGGGACCTGCGACTGTATGGAATAACAATCGAACGTCACCGTGGTACCTAATATGCCCGCAGTGGCGCCGAAGACCTAAAAATATATTCGGACGAAAAATATTAATTTAACAGGCCACAAAATATCGAATATCGGCCCCGATGGGAGAGGTATATAGTAAAATATGAAGCTATCCAAAATTTTCAAAATATGTCTGGCCGTGCTCGACTTTAGGGACCACGTTTTCGGCTCCACTGCCAATACCATTATTTATATTCAATATGCTAATACCGAAATTGATTATAAATATGATATGCTAATACTAAATAATTGTACTTACCTATATACGAATACAATTATTTACGAAGTAAGCAACAGAGCAACACTACTCCGTCGGCTTTTACCCGCGCGTGCGCGCTTATCGTTATCGAGTCCGTTTTTGATTTATAACGAAATTTCGTTCGTTTCCGGTGACTCGGAGATGTTATGATTTTTTTTCTCGTGTGTATTCCGTCCAACACCGTTCTCGTCGCCGCCCACAACACCTGATATCGTGAATCGAGAGAAAGAGAGAAAGAGAGAGAGAGAGGCGAGTGAGAGGGAGATAAATATAAAAAGAGAGAGAGAGTGAGTGAGAGAGAGGGAGATCAATCCACCTCGGCGCGGGACCGGCTAATAATCTTGGCCCGCGCAACACGCGATAAGATCGTATTAATATAATAAATGATCGTTTAAACATTAAACTAAATATGTATATATATACGCACATACATCCGTTTTCGATATCTGGAAGTCCATCGTGGATATACCACACACGATCATTATGACCAGACATTTCTGCCCCAATCACATACCTAATAATAATAGTAATAATAATTTTATTATAATATACGACGAGCTCGGTGTTGTGTATATATAATATTATGCTGTTGTTGGTGCGTTATATTATAATATTATTATTATTATTATACGGTACCTATCGGACAAGCGATGATAATCGAAAAACATTATTAGTTATATTATTATTATATTATTACTTATTGCAGGTGGTTATTATAGGACATCGTGGCGATGACAATGAGAACGGCGAGGATTGAAAAGACAAAAAAATTATCTCTCCGCGTTCACACTTTGCGCCGAGCTGGGTGTGTGTCGTGTAGGATATAACATATTAATATATTATTATGTAAACGAAAAAACGTAGGCAATAATACTGGCGTGCGTGTACCTATGTGTATTTATTTAACTATAATTATAACAATAATATGTAATATTAATACGGTGGAACCTCGATAACTCGAACGTCTGTAAGCCGTATTTTCGATAACTCGAAGGAATATTTGGGATCCTGCTCCTATGTATGTACATACAATTTTTTCTATAACTCGATTTTTTTTTTGCCTCTAACCGATTTGAGTTATTAAGGTCTTACTGTATTATGAATTATCGAATAAAATAATGCATGCCTACTTAGTGTAAGATAAACTGAATTCGAGGATTGAAAATTGTTTATTATTTAGAGCTGTTGTCTTAAACATTAAAGCTCCTTGCAAAAGCAATTTGCACCACTGAATCCAGACTGCTACAGTATGCTGTCTTAGATGGGCACTGACATATTTCATAGCAAAAAAATACCATTTAGCTATTTCGCTAAATCAGTAATAAAAAAGTGTGTTTTTTTATTTTTTATTTAAATTGATCCGCGGCATCAAAGGCCATTGGATGTAACAATATTACGTTACATGCATTTTAAAAAAGTTCTCAATATATACAAATGCTGAAAAAAATATATAATAAAATAAAATAAACCTACATGGTTCATAATTATACTTCGAAGCTTCAATTTTGTGTACATTTTCGGGTGAAATATAAAAGTGTGATTGTGTGAAAAGTATAAAAAGTGTGTTCTAAAAGGGGCGTATTGGGAATTCATAAACATGATAAAACGAGTCTACAAATGTGTTAATATAAATGATACAAGTAATGTTGACATTTGGATAATGTTGACATAGTGCGGATCATGTCAACATTAGCCATGCATTTTGGCTAATGTGTAATCATTCGATTATAAACATGAAATATCAACACTATCCGGATAATGTTTGCGGTAGTCAAGGATACAAAAGGTGTTCATGTAAGGGAAAAATAAAATGTGATACATTAGTTCTATTAAGAAGCAAAATAATGATAGTCTTTTAATATTTTGTGAAATTTGAAATGTCATAGAAGCATGCTATGTAATAATAAATGATAACATTTTAATTCTATATTTCAAAAAATAATTTATAAAATAAAATACTCAATTTAACATTATATATCATTAGCAATTCATTAAAAACTTAGGTATTTTAAATAACATTTATTGACTCTTATTATGTAATATAAAATTATTTTATCTCATGATTGATACATTCTTATAGGTAGTCGGTAAGACATTATCCAAAGGTCCTTGGCGAATGTCATAACATTTGGATAATGTCCACATTATCCAAATGTAAACATTGTCAACATTACCCGTAACATAAACAAATAGTCCATCGAAAATATACCATTATTAATTTATGTGAATGAATAATACAATAATATGATGTTTGAATATTTATAATTTATGAATAATAAATAGTTTTACTTGTTAGAGTGTAGCGTTCTTTAGGGGTTTCGTAATACCAGAAAAGCCTCATAATAGTCCAGCATAATATAAGCTTCAGCCCCCCCCCCAAAAAAAAAAAAATCTCAAAACTATTTGCGCTTATGCGCCATCAATACGTAAGTACTACAAGTCTATAAATGTAGATAAAACCAATAAACATTATATCTCTTAAAATGTCTACTCAATAATAATATGTTTATTTTTTTCATACTTTATATTCAACTTTATTTAATTTTTAAGAATCAAAAAAAAAAATATTAAAAATCGAAAATTGAAAATCTAATCTAATTTATTTTTTACTTGTTCTGCAGTTACTACAGATGTTATAATAATAATTCATATACTCGTGCTGATTATTTTATTTAACCTTCGAAGATTTTCACTTCCCGACTTCTCAGTTCTCACCAACTCCAATATAATTAAAACATTACGTTGACTGGTCGTTTAACCAGTGATAGACCTACAGCTCTATAAAATAGTTAGTTAATAATATGCGTACGATGTAAATTATGTAATATATTATATAATATATAGGAACATAGGATATAGAAAATACTTACGCTGAACGTAGAACGCGCGGATCGCCAAAAAATTGCAAACAAGTTGTGTAAAATAATAAGTATACCTATAAAATATCTAGATCGATCAAGTTTACTAAAAATACAACGAGAAAACCCGAAATACTTGAGAAAATATTTTAGAGAAGTGTGTTCATTAAATTGCCTATTTTGTGATGGTCGGGAGTAAAATGAGATGCTCATATTATTATGAGAAAAAAAAACATTAGGTACAGCTAAACCATATAAAACAACTTCTTGAGTCATTTTCTGGGGGTTTTACCGACTTCGTAATATCAATTCCGCCGGCTATCGATTCCACCGGATATTTATTTATATTGATTCCACCGACTGCTTATTACAATAACTGACGTATCATACTATCATACGCAGTTTGCCAAATAGTAAATGTATTTTTTTTATTTAAATAAAAACAATTCAAACATTGTCGTCCACAGCGGACAATATTTACTAAAATAATAAAATAATATATAACTCAAAATATATACCTAGTGTTTATTATTTTTACAAAATGAAGTAAATAATAAAATATACATATCAAAATAAATTACGGGTACCAATCTCATCTATTTGTAATTTAAATGATTATCAATGAATATAGCTGTGTATATTTATCATTTTAACATAAATAATTGACAAATATTCAGCGGATTGATAGGTAGAATCAATATGTAAAAAAGTTCATCGGAGTTGATACGCGACGGAATCGATAGATTTTGTTACAGGTAAAAAGGTAATTTCGGAGCAATTGATATACGCGTATGAGCGCACTCATTTTTTCCGACGCAAAAGACACCTGTGCTATCGCTTCCAAGTAATCCAATACCATATTATACCTTATTGGCTATACCGAAGAAACCGCAGAAAAGGCCGCCATGGCGTGTACAAGAAATCAACCTCTTGGGATGAATATTATATTATAAAGGTGCCGTATATTCTATAACTTTAATTTTGAGTTATTAGTTATTACTTGATATAATATTATTCATACATTGAAATGAAACTGAAGCGGTAGATCTAAGTTTCGATTAGACATTTTTGTTATTAATTTATTGATATTATTATTATTATTTAATTGGTATAATTAACTATAATATAATATTATAAGCTTTAAATTTGAACTTTCGTTTACTTTCTGTTATTCTGAGGCCTTACACTTGTCTTAACCAACGTCTGTGATATCGAAACAAAACCGATAATTATATCATTAGAACGTATACTACATTTTTGGTATAGGTTTTATACATTTTTATATTCCAATCCATAAGGTTAATTCTAAATCAGAATAGTTTTCTAAAAAATTTTATTCGTACAAATATCAAATAATAAATGTATAATAGATTTAAAGAAATTATTGGTAATTTTGGGTAAAAAAGTAGAAAATGTACAGTACTTTTCAAAATAATTTAGAACGATTAAAATATATTTACGTACCTAATTAAAAAAATACGGAAATATTTATGTAAATACATACATTTTTGAAAAACTTTTCGTGGAAGTAATAAAAGTGAATGAAATAAGTACAGCTTTGATTTTTTCGATCAATAATCTTAAATAATACTTTATGTGGTATTTTTCCGCATTTCATAAACGTTATTATTACGCGGTCATATATTTTTTGTCAAAAACAACATTATAAAGGTATTATAATATATAATAGTACTTTTTGACCGGACACATATGCAGATATGCTCACACTGTGCTCACTCTCCGACAGGGTTATCGCAGTGGTGCCGAACCCTATGTTGAAGTCAGGCCTTGGCCTGAGGTAAGTCGGTGGATATATTTAGTAGCACGTACTTTTTATAAGGAGCAGGTAGCAGTAGCAGGTTGTTATTATCAACAGGAAAATTCACATAAAACATGTAACTTTTAACAGATGCAAGTAACTCAAACAGGTGCTATTTTTAGTAACAGGTACCTTTCATACGTATCAGGTAGCAGTATAGCAGTTCACCACCAATAATATATATTAATTATAACATGGTAGTGTAATTTCTAGGCGTCGCATATTTAAACTAATAATATCAAAAAAAAAAAATCACGAAATAGTGCAATACTATACCATTAAAAGGCTGAATATGATTATTTTTAATACGCTGCACGCTGTGTGGATACGCGTTCGTGCGGTTTGTATATTTTGTAATCCGTCTGTTGGTTTCCTGGCCAATCGCCTCGAGCACGTCTCGCACGGAAAGTATAAAATATACTGCACGGACGGGACGCGCAACGGAAGTATGAGATTACATCGTTATTGTAAAATAATTATTAATTATTATTATCGTTTTTGAAACACTATCGGCCGAGATCAACAGTATAATGTCGTATATTTTACTTTCTTATCGTCCGATCCTAATTTATTGGCTCATATAATATTAATTATATTACATGACGTTAATATGTGTATTATAGAAGGGCGCTCGCGAGAACGATATATTATGATATTATCCCGTAACGTCTTATCCGATAAGGTTATGAACTATTATTATTCTCTTAAATGCTCCGAGACGACTAAAATTTTTTATTGATAAAAAAAAACTAGCATCGATCGATTTTTATTTTCTACGTTTGTAAACATCACGAAGTTCGTTAACAACCAATTTGCACGGTATTAGGACAACTCTGCAGAGACTCTCGTCGTTTAAACTCTACTAAAATTATATTATAATCAGTACAAATATTGAAATATCCGTAAATAACATCTAAAGAGAGTTGTTGGCCGCAGGTGGTTAAATACGCAGTCAAATACTTAAAACTTACAACTAAGGCACGGATGTATTGTAGACTTTGTAGTAGTAAAAACACTAGTAAATTGATTGCATTATAAAATAACTTAGAGTTATTCGTTAAGTATAAATTGTAATTAATTATCTAGCTTTACTTTGTAGTTCAAAGTTTACTTTTAACAAATATTTTAAAGTCGTTTGTCATTTATTTCCACCTTTTTTTCTCAAGTAGTTATTTAAATTCTACAGAATAAAATATTTTGTAAATTACTATTGGAAACAATATGAACATCAATGCATTGGAAAATTATTATAAGTGCACGGTTACATCATGTATATACTTTATACTTATTTATAATATTGTATTATCTACATTGCACCTATGAGAAACGTCAACAAAATTGCAATGTTTTGCGACGCCGGTCCTGCCCGTACAGTTATAGCTACCTAATAAGTATAATAACTAATGATAATTACCTTATACTTACCTAATTAATTTTTAGTTTTGGATACTTACGTCAAAATTAAAAATTCTTAGAAAAGTATATATTTTGCTTAGGAATATGAAGTTAAAAAACTTGAACCCTATTATTAAAACGACGAAAAATAGCTTTAAAAACATAATAACACAAGTGCTATTATAGATCTTAAAAAATATTAATTAAAGAAGTTAATAGTATTGATTAAATATATGTATATTTGATCAATGTTAATAGGTACCTATTTATTGAGATACTGATACTGTTTCTGTTGAAATTATCACCTGGACATCCTTTTTACCAAGTTATTTATTTTTATTATGAACCATTCATCATTTAAAAACCTATTACATAATTGAAAATCATAAGAAAAAGTCTAAAAAATATTAATTTATAAATTAACTTATAAATTATAGTCTTTAAGCATTTAAAGTTTTATTGTGTCGCGGAAAGTTTTACAAATTTAACAAAATTGTGCTTCACTACTTCGGTTATCAGAACGTTAGAATAACTTATGCCTAACTCATAAGCTACCCGTTCGAAATTACACCGAGTAATATTTCACTTCGGAATATGAAACTAAAAATGCAGTTCAAGGCTCACAAAAGAGTAAACCACTTAAAAATTAGTAAAAAATATAATTCTTTGAGACAATTTTTGTTTTTATATTACCCATACAATTATGCAAAAGAAATATTTTTAAAATCGAAAATTGTTTTTCAAATAAAGAGTGGTGAGGTGGTTCATGATAGAAAAAAACACTCTGTATACTCGTATAATATTATAGTACCTAATATTTAGGTCCTAATTGAATAGGTACAATATATTTTAAAAGCACAAATAATAGTGTTACAATTCTTATTTTTATTTTACTCTATATAACTATTGAAATACTATAATTTTGTCGGACCACCGCGGTAAGAGGGTCGCTATATTTTCTGCCATTCCGATCTCCGACGATACCTACGCGATTTTACTCTAATTTCATGACCAGAGATTTGTCGTCGTCGTGACGGAAACGCGTAGCCGGGTCTCAATTCCGTGGACCGGCCCCTCGAGACGAAGGAGACGGCAAACAACGTCCGGTGTATATAGCGTATAGGTAGTCCTCTCGATAACTTTTTTTAATATTATTGTATAGGTACGCGCGTGACCCCGGGGGCTGTACCTGTATCTGGCATAATAAATAACAAGTAAAACTCTCCGTTTCGTGTATAGTACCTACCTGTACGTTAAAAATAATAATAATAATAATGATAATGAACGTGTGCCCGAGCTGGCTGAGCATCACAACGCGCGCGTGCGTATTAAAATAATAATAATTTTATTATTACTGTATGGTCAGGGCCGCCGGCGGATAATTATATCGCGAGCCCCTAATGAAGACGCGCGCAGACCGATATCGTCGCCGAGCACACCTCCCACGAAACGGATTTCTTATACCACATAATATAATATACCGTTATGATAATAACATTTTATCGTATTACATTACACACGTCATAACGAATTATGTACTTTATAAAATTAAAAAATAAAGCTCACACTTGTAATGGAGGCCGGCGAGACTCGTTTATTATTGTCGTCCGTCCGACCGTCCGATTTATACCTTTAAATCGTTGGAGTTATTGAGATTTGCACCAAATTAATAAAACGTAAAATTCACCATATCGTAGGTAGGTAGTTAAAAGTATAGTGTCTGTAATTTGCGGTAAAGCACGATTGAGCATAAAACGATTGAGCTATACCTTTTTAGCAACACGATTGAGCATAGAATATTTTATGCGACGTTGCCAAAATTTTGTAATTTATTATTTTGACGTATTATTATTAAACACAGTTATTATGATAATATCAGACGCAAGCCGTGAGCCGAGTCCAACTTTATCGACAATGTTTTCGATTGATAAACTAGTTCCGGAGCGATAAATTTCTACGGCGTTTTAAACATTTATAGTATTGGGGGGAAATATAAGATAATTAAGATACGATTCCAAAATTATTATAGAAATAATATTAGTGTTCGATCACCTATAAGTCGTGTCACATAAAGTGCATTGCATATAAGTGCGTATAGTTTTATTTTCTAGTTTTCTATTTTTTTTCACATAAAGTTTTCTATTTTTTTAAATATGGATTTAAACAACAATATAACTATCATTTTATCAGAAAGAGGTAAAGAATTGGCCCTAGTAAATTTATACAAATATAAATTAATTGGTGAAAGAAAAAAAGATAATCTCTTAAGATGGAGGTGTACAAACAATAAATGTTCAGCAATGATTTTTTCCGGTTTAGATAAACGTAAAGTAATTGAAACTTCTGGACAACATAATCACGACCAAAATTCAATCGAAAAAATAGAAGAACAAATTTTGAGATAAAATTGCAAAAGAAAAGCTGAAGAATCAATTTCCACACGGCCAATTAAAATTATTCGCACTGAACTTTTAAATTCATCTTCCACATCAAATTTAAATAGTCAAAATGTAAGAAATGTACGGAAAGCAATGTATGATAAACGGAAGCAGACCTATCCTAAATTACCAACTTCTACGGATGAAGCTATTTATCAATTAAAAAACTTACAGAATGAAGATTTTAAATTTAAGGGTCAACAATTCATACACATTCCGACCGATGATGATTTTGTATGTTTAACTGCGGAACAAAATATACAATTTATGACAAATTATTGTACCGAGTATTTTGGCGATGGCACATTTAATTATGCTCCAAAATATTTTATTCAATTGTATATACAATACATGGATATAAAAATGGATACTACTAACCTTACTTTTTTTTACAAAATAAAACTAGGTCTACTTATGTTAAAATGTGGCAATTTTTAAATAATTTATGTTTACTATTATGCGGAAAAAATTTGCATCGTTATGAGTAGAGGTACTCAGGGTCTGTGTGTTCGATTACCGAGTAGGTAATCTTATTATTAGTCGATTATTCGTCGGTGTCCTCCTCGTTGACATCGAGACTAGAATTTTTTTAATTGACTGGCTTTGTCTATCTTTAAAATAATAGGTACTTTATTTGTCGAATACATAATTATCTTGTATATAGGTATACCTTATAGCATCTATAAATTATATATTTTATAATCAAATGGTGTATATTAAAAGTCGGCTACATTGCAGTCATATAATATTATTGAAACTTTTTTAGAATGAGTACCCTCAATAGTATCAAAAACCAATTCAAACCCGGAGACAATGCAATAAAAATACAGAACAAATTAAACGAAGCCTTAACTAAAAGCAAAAAAATTACTCTCATGTGAGTTCCATACGGGAATCAAAGGAAATGGTTAGCCGACCAACAGGTCAAAATTGCGCAAATACGCAAATAACGCTAATACCAAGGCTTACGAGGACTTAACAAAACATATACAGGAGATGGCCGACGGTAAATGGCTCAGTTATACGGAAGCAACAAAACACCAAACTAAACATCCGTTAAAAAAATCACCACGCAGTGAATAAACAGCTCTCTTGAAAGGAAAAAAGAATCGATACTAAATCGAATGAGAATTCTACATACGCGACATACACACGGGTATCTAATGGCAAAAGAAAAAAGTCCTCAAATGGGAAGTCCGTGTGTTAAACTGACTGTGAAACATATCGAAATCGAATGCCTAAAAAATACGAGCGAGGTCGACAAAGGTTCGGGATAGATGCGATCCTTGTCACTGCACTAGGACCAAAAACCTAGGACAACGAAAAGATGGATCGCCTTCTTAAAAACAACAAACCTATACAACTTATAAAATAGATGTAAGACATATAATCACTAGCACTTCGTTTTTAGAATAAGCAGTATAAGTAATGTCTTTCTACTGTTTACTTTTAATGTATCACATTATCATACTATATGTATATTTGTAAATTACTGTAAAAACCTAACTATAACACTAATAGTCACAGATACCAAAGTGTTTGGTTTGAGATCAATAAAAAAAATAATAAACGTTTTTAATTTTGGTGCAAATTACAAACACATTTCAATAATGTTGGTGCAAATTAAACACATTTATATAAATATTTTGTGTCAATTTTGGTGCAAATTGACTACCTAGAGGCTACACCCAAATCGTTAATTGAATCAGAGCGCCAACACAACAGTTACGAATTCGTGAACATCCTAAAAAGTATGTCTCTGTAAAAAGTGCAACGTAGTACATGATTATAGTTTAAAGGTAAATTATGTACGTTACAAAAACACTTTCAACGCTGTTTCGGGCAACGACAAAGTTAACAACAATTTATAATTGCAACAGAGTTTTTTTTTAAATCATTAATCGAAACTAAATGTACGCAATTATGCTTTTGTTATATCAGTAAATCTATTGTTAAAGTAAAACGATTTCAAAACAAAGTAAGGTACATTGTTTTAGATTGAGACAACATTTTAAAAACAATTTTAAATTCATATAATTAATTAAGAATTTATATTATCATCGCATAACAATAAAAGTTAAACATTAATATATAAATATAATATAAATATGCACATACGAAAGAAAATCAAAAATTTTATTTAGACTGAATTGTCTAAATCTGTACTTTATTGACAGTTATATTGATTGTAGATTCTCATTTCAATTGAACGTTAAAACTCTAAACAAATATAGTAAAAATCATAAGAATGCAGTTCGAAAAAAAATAATCATACGATCTACCTTGGTAGCCATGCTATGCAACAATTCAGATGTTACCGTTCCCGTTTGTTGAACCATTTTGTATAAAAATCCGTCTTCGTTTTTCAATAAATTATATGAATGATCAAATTCAACTACTGTGCCAGCGTCCATAACAAGTACCCGGTCGGAATCCATAATCGTGTTCAATCGGTGAGCAACTGTTAACACTGTGCACGATTTGAATTTATTTCTAATTGTATTTTGGATCAAAGCATCGGTTCTGTGAGACAAAAAACGACATAGGATATGAGCAATTATACTTGAGACTATGCATAGTTATTAACAACGGTAATAATATTGAAGTATTTATTACTGTGGATCGACGTTGGCAGTGGCTTCATCCAATATTAAAATTGTATTATTTCGAATTATAGCCCTGGCTAAGCATAATAATTGTCTTTGACCAACACTGAAATTAGAACCAAAAGAAGACACTTTTGAATTTAAACCACCAGTCAAATTTTCAACGACAGTTTTAAGTTCCACCTAAAATAATAATAATGTAACATATTTAAATTAAGCTATTCTCAAGATTAAAATTGAAATTTACTATCAAATAATATACAGTGAAATTACTTCATCTAAAGCATTCCAAAGAACCAGGTCAGGGTATTCATCGAATGGATCTAAATTTGTTCGCATTGTTCCTGAAAACAAAACTGGTTCTTGAGGAATGATGGAAAACTTAGATCTCAGGTTCTGTAATCCCACCTCATGTATCTCTATATCATCGATTATGATAGAACCTTCATTCAAAGCAAATCTAAATAATGCGCCAATAAAAGACGATTTGCCTGCACCGGTCCTACCAACGATTCCGACCTAAAAAATACAAAACATAATCATTATATCGAGTAAAAAATTAACTTAAATTACTTTTTCCATAGGCTGTATTTCGACATTGAGATTTTTTAACACATATGGTGAATCTAGACTATAACGAAGATAAAAATTTCGAAACTCAATTTTTCCCAGTATAGGCCATTCTTTGGGAGGTGTTTTTTCTGAAGAAAAATTGAGCAACAATTTTATATTATAATTTATAATGATGGAATTGATGAATAATTTGGTTTGTTATATTATAAATTTGTTATTACCAGAATGAGTTTGAAAATCAGCTTCCTGTGGTAAATGTGTGTATTCAAGTATTCTTTCAACTGAAGTCATTTGGTTTTCTAGGACTGATAATTGTCTTATTCCCCATTGCATTATTGTAGTCAATGAAATCACTTGAGTAATAGTTAGACCAATATTCCCTCCATAATTAACTAAATTAATAAACAACAATATTTATGAAAAACAAGGTTATAAATTACTTATATTTATTCAAAAATTTTAAACCTACCATTTCCAATAGCAAAGAAGCTGAATATTACAATAACAATATAAATAATGCAGACTAGATCCAACCAAAAACCAAACGCTTGATCCGCAAAAATGAACAAACTCGAAGCTGAAGAATGTAAGTCCTACATTTTGTACAAAATAATTATAAAAAAAACCACTGGGAGTCATTCTGCTTATAGTAGTGGTATCGAGTGTAACTCGGTATCGGGCAGATCACAGTTGTAATGAATTTTAATTCAATGATAAATCATTGCGTATGATGAAAAACTGGTGAATACAGTATGTCATGCTATATGTCTAAAGATATTTTATTATATTCCTATAAGTACCTGACTAATTTTTTTATTGGTAATACGATAAGTTAAACTATTAAACTAATTTTTGCTCAAACAAATCGCATATATTATATATTATTTCGTATAACATTACTAGTAACAGTTATTTATTTATAAGTGAATATACTGACGTATCATTGCACGGTGTGAATTTAAGTTCACCGTATAAATAGCTGAAAACTAATACAACAATTTTCATTATATATTATTAATGAAATATTTTGTGAATTACAACAAAATAACAGACATTTATATTTTTAGTCAAAATGCCTAATTTTACAAAATTGTAACTTGTATGTAAATTAATATGTCCATAAATAAAGATATAAAGTCTTAGCTATAAAAATTAAAAATGTTCTTGATTTTAATAAAATTAAAGCTTCAAAAGCTCATTAAAAAAAACTATGTATTTAGGATATTTTAAAATTGCAATAAAAACCACTTACGAGGGATCAAACATATAACGTAAGTAATTGTTTCGTTTTAAACAGTATAAAAAATTATTAATAAAAAATTTCAAAATTTCAAATTCCTTTAATATGACAGTAGCTTAACATTTCACCACTATCAACTAGATTACACTTGCCACTAAAAAAAACTCTCAAAGTTGAAATTCGAAGCATTTTTTCTACCATAAAAAGTGCTTAAAGAGTAAAGACACACAAAAAAAAGTGTATAACAATACATTTACAAATAGGTATACAATACATTATTGTAAGACCAATATTCGCAATCATTGCTCTACACAACTCTAAGTTAGCCTAACCTGACCTGAATCTAAAATGTGTTAATTATTTGTTATATGATCTATAACGTAACTTAGTTAATAAGCTAAAATTCTACTCACTTGGTGATTGTCAAATTCGTCAATTAAAATTTGTTCGACTTTGTATGCCCTTATTGTTGTTAAACCACGTAATGTCTCTTTCATATGAGCAAATACGGGACTTCGTGCTATTTATAGAAATTTAAATAGAAAATTTCAAATTGTGTTGATTATTAACCATATACGCAAAATGTACTTACTAACTCCTTCTAACCGTTTGATACCTCTTGACGTAGGCATATTGAAAACTCTAAGCTTATAGAATATTACTGCCATAACAATTGTTGGTACCAAGAGATAAATATTAACAAATCCAACAATAAATATGACTCCCAAAAGTAACATTACTTGCTATAATTATTAAAAATATTAAAAAACAAGCAATTATTTACTTTAATGTGTTCTATATATGTATGGAATTTTGTAACCAACGAATATAACACTTATAGTGTGCGTATAATAGGTGTCTTTTAAGGGCAGTCAACTGTTTTTTGTATGTCTTTCAGCGACAATAAAATAATTTTGGTAGGGGGTAAGAGTGATTATTAAACAAGCGCTTCTATCATTGAAAAAAATAATTGAAGATCTCTGTCTGTGGTTTTTGTTGTGGTCCACCAAAGATTGGTGAATTTTCAGGAGGTTATGCAGTCAAAGAGTTATAATACTTATACAAACCATACACGTTCAAAAGATGAACTTAAAAACATAGAATTTGCCTATATAAAACTCCTAGAAACAGTCGGTATACCACCATTTTATATTTACTTGCAAAAAATCCATAAGGATGAATGGCAAAATCTCGTCAACAGCTCCGATGTCCTTTGAAAATCGGTTTAACATGTCACCTAAACAAAATAACATATTTATGACACAGTACTATATTTAAACCATTTAAAATATAGTTAGATTATGTAGAGTAAGGTAATTACCAGAAGAATTCGTGTTGAAAAAATACATTGTGGCTTTAATTAATCTGTCGAACATTTGATTATGCAAATTTGTTGAAGCTCTCATACAGAACGATACGTATGTCACAGACCTGACGATGATGAATACGATCGAAAAAAATATTATACTGGCGTATACGATCTCACAGTTTTGACGAAAATTTGACGAAAACAATAATTTACTGAACGAATCACTAAACGATAGTGTACCATTATCATTGGATATATTAAAACTTAATGCGTTATGTAAAGCATATTCTTCATGAGTTATCCTAAAAAATGTACATAAATATTTTAAACGATTAATTCGTAAATTGTAATTCTTAAATCGTCAAAATACCAAAAGCTTATCCAGTAATCACCACCACTAGTCAATACTTGGGTAAAAATAAAACAAAAAAGTACGAAAAATACATTAAAAACATTCCCATTGACAGATAAATACGATTTATAAACATTTATCGAAACATGACCAGACGAACGAATTTTGTCTGTAATTTTTGGTTTTACAGCTATAGCTCCACTAATGTTAACATCATTATGAGACGATGAAATACTTTTTTTGGAACCGAGTAATGTTGAAACCGAATTGGCAATTAAACTGTTGTTGGTTTCATTTATTCCTTTATCATCTGAAGATCCGAGTGATTTTGCAAACTCTAAAGTGGTAGCTTGTAGTTCTTTATAAGAACCTTCAGCAACTATACTACCCTAAAACCAAAACAAACACAACATTTTTTAGATAAGCACCCAGTAAATCAGAAATCCGATCATTGTATATTGTTTTTAAGTGTGATATAAAATATTACACGAAACATTTTGGTTCCTTAATTGTTTACATCAATTGAGCTAGTAAATATTTTTGGGAAGTTTTGTATTATTAAAATACAATTTACCTACCAGCCTATTTATGTATTGAAATAAAGCCACTATAAAACGAATATATAAAACCATTAAATTAAAATGACACCTATAAAAATAATACCTATATTTACTAACGGAGTTGTTTTTCAATTAAATATCTACAGATTATTTTCAAATTTAAGTATGAATACCAGATAAGTCACTCTATATTGTGTAGTAAATTGAGACTATTGTAATTCGTCGTTGATTTGGTCACTTTTTATAGTTAAACGTTTCTGTTTAACATGAGGTCAATGATTAATCATTGCATAAATTTGTCGAATCTGAGTAGAGAAGGTGTGCCAGTCTCTAGTTCAAAAGAATATTAACTAATAATAAAAACATTTATGAAGACTCGATTTTTACTGCACTCTAAGATTCCAAATTACGATATTTTTTTTCACATTATCGATGAATAAAAATTATGAGATGTATAGCATATAGACCAGGGATGTCCAACCCGGGGCCACATGCCGCCCATGTTAGGTTTTGATGTGGCCCTGTCGTACATTTCAAAACTATTAATTACTTACCTATGTATAAAATAAGAAAAAAAATTACTAAAAAATAAAACCTATTAATATAAGATGTCCATACCTATTATTTGATTAATAGTATGTGAATGTGTCATCGTAATTACAACGATGGTAATGGCGAAAAAAGAAAATATATTATTATAAAAAATGTATGTGGCCCACAATTACTTCTATTTACTTAATGTAGCCTGGTCTTTCCAAAAGGTTGGACACCCCTGATATAGACTATAGAGTGATATTAGTCTAAAGCTGGGATTTCGATGAACTTTGCATTGTTTTCCAAAGCTTGCTACCAGATTCTCATTTTCCAGCAAATACGTTCCATATATTTGTAAATCAGTATAAAACACGTTACTCTTTTAGTATGTATTATTTTGAAACACAGATATGAAATTTTCGATTTTTAAATCTTTTTTCTATAAATATTGATAAAAAAATGTTCGTTGTTTTGTAAAAATTGTTTTGTAGTTAAGAATGTATAACATGTTCAATAAAACAATGTTTTTCGTAAGAAGTTGATAAAAGTGTAGCCAAAAAAACTAAAACATATATTTACATGGTTGATTTTTATAGACATTTTAATTTCAAATTTAGACTAAATTAGATATTTAAATAAAGAATAACAATGTTGGCATTATTTCGTTATAATTTAAAAATATTTTTTGTTTGTGCTTGAAATTGTTAAAGTATATTATTATATTTTATACAATCAACTAAACATTTTAATGCAATGTCTTCTCCAAAAATTCATTCAACCTACTGTTAATTACTATTAATAGTTGAATAATTATTTTAATAGCAATAAAATCATAAAATACACTTAGTTATGTAGGCTGACGGACCATCGTCCCTCGGAATCGTTTACAATGATTTTATATCATTAAATTCAAATTTAATACACCCATGGAACGGGTCCCGCTCGACCCCTACTGTACAACAGAGCAGTACAAACTTGCCAACCTTTTTTGTCTATAATTAATATTCACTGACGCAAATTATTTATGAATTCAGATTTTCGTTGAAATTGTGCACCTACAGTTTATTTACTTACATTATCCATCAGAATTATTTGGCTGACATCAGTCAAGTATTGTACTTGATGAGTAACGAGGACGCATACTTTTTCTTTGAGATAATCTATTAAACAAAAAATAAACGTTTGTAAGTGCTAAAATTGCACTAGACCATCGATATAAACCTTTGATGCATTTCTCAAACAATTGCCTGCCAACTTTAGTATCGACTGCTGACAAAGGATCGTCCAGTAAATATATATCTGCTTGCTTGTATATCGCTCTAAAATAGAATACACATTAAAGGCATTATCTATTAATTTATAATTTATATGCCAACTGTTACTCACCTAGCCAAATTTATTCTCGCTCTCTGGCCCCCACTTAGGGTTATTCCTCTTTCTCCCACCAAAGTTCTATCACCATGTGGAAATTGTTGAAAATCAGTTTTTAATTCACATACACTTATCACCTAATTCATGAAAATATTGAAAGATATTTAGAAAGATATATCATAATACAATATTATTGTGAGTATTATTATTTGTACTTGTTTGTAACGCTCTTTATCCATCGGTGAACCAAAAAGTATATTTTGTTGAACAGAACCAGCAAACAGCCATGGTTCTTGTGATGCATAAGACACTTTACCTACCACGGATATTTCGCCTTTGGTAAGAGGCAATTCACGTAAAACTGCTTGTAATAATGAGCTCTGTAATCGTTTATTTTTATAATTTAGGTTTATACAAACAATTATTTACGTGGATTTTATGTACTTTTCCAGCTCCTACAGGCCCGATAACGGCCACCAATCGTCCTGGTATGATATTTAGATTAATGTTTTCTAAAGTGTTACGCGTTTGGGTGTCTGCAGTCCAATTTGCCGTTGCGTTCGAAATAACTGTACCAAAACTATTTAAAAATCCATTTTTTTTTTTAACATCATTATTGTCTGTATTAATGCACGATTCTGTAACTCCAATCGTAAATGTTTTGACTGAAGATTTTAAAAGACTTGGGATTTCGCTATCTTTTTCTTCGAGCAACATAAAATTCTGTAGGTGCACAAACTTTATTAAATTGTTCTTAATATATACAAAAACTATATGAAATATGTATAGTCGTATAGATACATAAATCAAAATTAAAATACAAATACATTACTCATTTACTATGTAAGAATTCATATTTATTTATGTACCTGTATGCGTTTCATACTTATTATCAGTTCAGATAATTGCGCTAAACCTCGACCAAATAACTTCGTCATTGGTAGTTGCAATGTAGAGTAAAATGCAGTTACGACAAAAACCTAAATGTATGTTTATCTATATTTTATTAATCTATTTTTTTATATAACTAAACACAAATATAATTTTTATAATCAAACTTTTGTTATATATGACATAGTTCATTGTATTTTACTTTTCTGATTGAGATATTGTTTCCAAGTAACATGAATGATAAAATGCTTATGAACAGTTGAAATCTAGTTTGAACTACTTCAAACGCAAAAGCAAGAACTGTTATAAATGAAGTGCCTCGAATTTGTTTAAGTTCATTTCTGTAACAATATCGATAAATAAAATATAATTACAAAGTTCCTATGACTTCAACCCTACAATATGTGTACATTTGCAAATGCCTCTATTGCACAAACTGGTTAATGTCACCTAACACATCTGTACACTAGACCATCGACATTCATTATTAAAGCAAAATATGTAATAATAAATTATAATGGTTGAATAATATCACAAACTTTCTGATGTGTTCTATAAGTTTTGCAAAAGGTTTTTCCCAGGTGTAAATTTTTATTATTTGTATTCCAGAAATTATTTCATTCATTAAACGTATTCTCTCATCGGTAACTTTGGCCGTCTTCAATCGATATTTGGACAATTTTTTCCCTGACCAAACTGAAAATAAAACAAGCATTTTGCTAATAATTATGATTTTACTTTCACAATTTTCTTCAACGTACATTGTAATGGAATAAAAAATAAAAGCGTCGATACTCCAATTAATGACGATACACCAATTTCCTGCCACAGAAAATATGTGACCACAACTGTTTCCAGGGGACCAATCCATATATAATGCAATGCAAATGATTCAAATCGACTAACATCATTCGATATCAAATTTATCACTTGACCGACAGTGGTCTCACTAAGAGCTTTTTGACTTAAACGCAATACCTGAGTAAAACAAATGTATTAGATAACCATTATATTATATTTTGTTATCTGTTCTAAAAGTATATCAAAATATGAATTTGAAGAAAGTACATTATCTACTATTATACAGTTATAATATAGTAATAATGTAATTATATAGGTACCAATTATAATAATATTATGATCATTGTACAATGTTTTTATTAGTTGAATGTATTAAGTAGTCATATATGGGGTCATGGGGATGTAATTTAGTTTTTTTAATTCGACGTGATGTGTGATTGTTAAGCTTTTAAATAAGAAGACAATGTTCTTGAAAATAGTCCATGGGCATTGGGCACATGTGCGATAGTTTATTTTATTTTATTAGTTTATTTCAACCCCAAATATAATAATACATAACATTGTATATAGTTAACTAAAGTTGAACTTATACAATTATTGTATAACATTTAATTGAATTCAAAGTCCAAGTTTATTTTTTTGCTTTACTGTTGTCTGTTGTTCTCTTCTAAACGATCCCAAAATCCATACTTTAGATATCAATATCAATCAAAACAATATAATCATAAAATTACTTTGTTTTGCTGTTAAGTGAATAGGTACAAGATTTTTTTGAAATTGTATAAATAGGTACTACTTGATAATTTATCACAAAATATTGATGTATACCAATAAATTGTATTAATTCAGATGTAATGAACCAAAAGTGTGAATAGATACTATATAATACTAGATAATTGATCGTAAAATATAAAATAAATTATAAACACACTATACAGTTATCGTTATTAACGATTTTTAAAACTTTGACTTAAAAATTCAAATATTGTTGATACTTTTTACGAGATTTTAATCACTTAGTTAAAAATAATGTATCTTGACTTATACTTAAGTCATTTTTTATGTTCACCTTTCTAAATATGATAGAACAGCAAGCAACTCGCATCTTCATCAGACAGTGTGAGTTTTCATCAACGCTTGAACGTTGCAAAATCATTGAAATTAACATGTTTAATGCTAGACCAGATGCATAAATGTATGCATATCTCAAGTCAGTAGTGTTGGAACCATCGGGATTAAAATATGATATTAACACACCAATCAATAGTGGTCGAGATACTCTATATAACATCAAACGAAAACGTCATAAAAATACTGTTCATCATAAGATATACAACAAGTCATACACAATGCATAAAAAATAAATATTATATAATGCTGAGTAGAACTTTTGCAATAGTTTATTGTGTGATATAGGCGGGAAATGAGTTGTTTTACTTTTAGTTGAGGGCTGCGATTCAATCCAAGACTGAATTATTTAATTTCCCGCCCTAGCCACTACGCACATACTATTTTCTGATTTTCTTCAATATGCTATCAGCAGCCAATCACAGTGCTGCGACCGGGCGGCGGATGAGCGTGTTTCTCCAAACTTATTTGGAATAGAGTATATTTCATATTGAACACAATGGTAGTAACCCACCTACCGGCTAGTATCCAACATGTGTACTTTATCTGATTTGGACAGTAACCTTTCTAACCACACTGCGTAGTGGGTATTTCCACTTTTCCGCCAGCCCAACAGTCGGAAAAATATAAGATTTTTTCTGTCCACTGTACGAAAAGTGGTAATTTTTTAACTTTTCAACCGTCATCGAAAATTAAACTTTCGTTGTAAGTGTGATAAAAAATATATGTACCTAAAACCTTCATCATAACAAACAATAATTCAAGGATCTGAATAGACGATCAGATTTTGATAGCTAGTCGCTGGGTCCTATTAGCCACGGTCGCCGCCGGTCGAAACCTAACTCCTATACATCTATATCCAACTTAAAATAATTTTAAAAAATCTTAAATAACAGTTACAATAAATTCTAACCTAAAAATAATTTCATTGATGAAGAATAAAAGTCCAATCAATATATATTTATAACCATGCATTCGAATCAAAGCTCTTGACAGACTAGGTCTACGATTCGCAGAGGATGCATTGGCCAATTCTAATCGCCATTCCCTAAAATAAATCAAAAATAAATTTAATCATAATATTAATAAAGATTAAATAGAGTTTTAATTCATTTACTTTTCAAATCGATCTCCTAATGATGATGATACTTGATCGTCCAATGTCGTATACAAATCGTTTTCGTTTAAATCTCTGATTCGTCCTGTTTTGAACAGGTTTAACATCCAACTAAATAATACATAATTATTTATTTTCATATTAGCATGTGCCAATCGTGTTTATACTATTACAATTTATTAATTTATATAATTATATAACACAATCCACATACTTATATATAGATCCATAGTCTATTATAATATTCTACCATTGGCCATTAAACATAGTGATAAGTTATTATAATTATTTACTAATAACTATTTTAATATTAAAAAATATAATAATCATAACTACTATAGTAGTATAGATTTGTATGTTCTGAGTTTTACGTTTTTTTTCCCGCGGTAATCACACAATTTTAAGGGGGAATGTCTCCCTTGGAGGACACCGAAAATGTCCTATGACACATTACAGGGAGATTAAAAAGACGTTGTCCACACATTTGCCCCTTACACAAAAAAATTACCGTATAGAATTTTACACGGAGATTTTAAAATCTTTGTCGACGACTTTCCGGCTTGCGTAAAAAAATAACCGTATTTTTAAATTACAGGGGAATTAGACACTCGAAAATGGTTTTCCCCCTTACACTAAAAATGTTTCCGTATTACACATTACAAGAGGAGATTTAAAAATCTTTGTCCAGGATTTTCCCCCTCACTCAGAAATATTTACCATGTACACAACAATATTTTTTTTTTCCAAACCTTTGAATATAATCTTGAAATAATTATTTAAAAAAGAATATACACACTGGTTAAGCATCAATTTTTTTATTGTAACAAATTATTTCAAGATTATATTGAAAGGTTTGGAAAAAAGAATATTGTTGTGTACACAGTAAATATTTTTGAGTGAGGGGGAAAATCGTGAACAAAGATTTTGAAATCTCCCCTTGTAATGTGTAATACGGAAAAATTGTTAGTGTAAGGGGGAGTACCATTTTCGAGTGTCTAATTCCCCTGTATTTTCAAAATACGGTAATTTTTTACGCAAGGCGGAAAGTCGTAGACAAAGATTTTAAAATTCTATACGGTAATTTTTTTTGTGTGAGGGACAAATGTGTCATGTGTGGACAACGTCTTTTCAATCTCCCTGTAATGTGTCGTAAGACATTTTTGGTGTCCTCCAAGGGACACATTCCCCCTTAAAATTGTGTGACTACCGCGAGAAAAAAAAACATAAAACTCAGAACATACAAATATATACTACTTACTATAATATAGGTTAACAGTTCCTGCTCTACCCGTTTTTTGGGAAAGTCAAATTTTCCCCGGATGGTGACGAAATTACAAAATCTGGTTAGGAATTCACAAGAATTAAATATAAGGAATTTAAAAATCCTGATTGGGGGAAGTAATGTACATTACAATAACCGTCTGATCAACTTATTATTTGAGACAAAAAACAATAGATGGCCAGGTGGGAATAAATGTTTTACGTACCCATGTGGATGGTTCCTACAATAAAACATGTTCATTGAATTTTTACGATTTTAAACTAAGTGAGAATCATACATTTTACTCGTGAATTTTTTAAAAAATAATTTCCTATTAAGTGATTAATTGCACTTTAACAAAATATAATATAGTTAAATTTGTTTACCTATAAGAAAACTTTTCAAAAATATTTGCATTAGATCTTGGATTCAGATGCCGATTTATTTCACTTTTGTCATCTGTTATAGACCTAAAATAATAACCATTAAAAATAATAAACACACAAATTTATTATATTCAATATTTTAAATATTTTTTACAACTAACCTGTTCATGGTGTATAGCGTATTATGAATATAAAGTACTTAAAATTCCGTTTTTCTAAAAAAAAAAATTTTTTAATTTATATTTATATTTATTTACTTATAAGATTGAATTGACCTATTACCAACTTATCAATTAGGTAAAAATATTATCTAAGGTTATCCGCATGTAGGTTTTTTATGATTATATTTTAATTTTGAACTTTGAAGAAAATTTCTAGCATTTTTAAATTATAATTTTGGTGTACATTTATAAGTTGCATACTAATAATTGGGTCCCCTGTGTTACCTAAATAATACCTACAAAATCATAAACTAATTGATTCAATGGTATAAAAAAAATATATTCCAATTGAGTTTGCTATCGGGTAACGAAAAACATACGAATTACGAATTAAGACTTGATTATTTTGAGTAAAATATAAAATCAACCGTATACGGTTTGAATCCATAGAAAGTTTATCTCATCAATTTTTATCAACAAAGACATTTAATTTAATCATTGCATATTTATTTATAAGCAAGTAACAACAAAATTATACATGATATATTATACACATTATTACATTAATCAAATCTTACAAAATTAACATAAGATTAAAAAATATTTAATCATACCGGTAGAATTTTTTGTTACAGACGGTCCTATGTCTATAAAATTGAGAAGGAAGATGTTTTTTTTTAAAAGTCTAACGGGACTCAGTTAGTATTTACTTTGACTTCGTTTAATTGTTTTAAATTTCACAGTACTTACTTAATTAGTAGGTAATTAATCAGTAAGATAAGCAGCTACGAAAAATATTATTAAATTACAACTTATAACTTTGTATTATTCTTCATTTAAATATCTAATTTCGATTAAACTTGAACTTGAAATGCTTATAAAAAACGACCATGTTAATATTTTTTTTTTGATTACGCTATTAACTACTTACGAGAAAACAAGGTTTCAATTTTCAATTCTTAGCTATAAAAATTTAACATTTTATACATTTTTAAATACAAAATAATTTTCGACATTTTGATGAACTTGTCAAAATTTGAACTTAAAATGCTTAATGGTGAATACCTAAAACAATCGAAACAAAAAAAGTTGTCAAGTTTTCACATGTCATAATCATGATTGCATGATTCAAAATATGAAAAAACTAAAAAGAAGAAAATTGTTGAGAGACGTGTCAGTCAATCTTCTCGTGGTGTCAGACATGTTGGGTAAAGCTTATAGGCTGAAACTCTGAAAGGTTCATATACATTTTATTTTATTCATTACTGATGTACAATGATATGGGGAATCAACTCTTACATAAAGTAAGTCTTGGGAATCAACTCACTTTTAAATAAATAAATTGGTGTATGAAAAGGTAATTTTAAGTTTTTCGCTTCAATTCGTTAACTCTCGTCTTATCTATACCGCGGACTCGATTCAAGGATATTAAGATAATACATTTGACTCAATTCAAACACATAAAATAGTATGAATTTATTCATTGTTATCTATTGAGGTCATGCAACATCCGTTTAACAATGTAAAGTTATGTCCTAATAAATAATAATAATATTATAAAATATAGAATATTAATAGTGTAATACAATATTGATAAGTGCACACGCACGTGCTTACAATGAATGATAATAAGAAAACTAATATGAATTGTATATTTCAACAACACATTTTAAAGCAATTATTTTTATGATTTTTTAGCGTTTTTTTTTACATGGAGTAACTGAGTGTTTTTTTTTGGGGGGGGGGGATATCAACATAGTTTTTTTTTTAATTATACTTAATTATTATTTTATTATAAGTTTTTTTTTTTTTTTGTTCCATTACTATATAATGTATACATATTTGCCACCACAAGACCAGCGCTCAAAATCAGTAGATTTATCGTTACATCTTACCCATTTATTTTGATGTTTAACAATATAAATTATGATGTGCTTCTGTCATAGATTGGCCGTGGTGACAACTGACAAATAACTGAAGGTACAATAAGATAATAAGTATACGGGCTGGCGACGGGTGTGTGAGTGTAATCTTACTCAATGCACAGATTTTAATATGAAAATAATAATATTATATATTATTATAATATGATATGATTAATTTCATATAATCTGTGCTCTATGGTTCGAGGGGTGTGTCTAGCGGTGGGAGAATGCAAAATAGTGTGAGAAGTACCCTCTTGTACAGTACGACGCGACGCCAGACACGCGACGAAACGTTAATTGCGGGAACAAAAATATTATAAATTGACCACTAAAATAATATATATAATATTTAATAATAATATTTTTTGGTTATAACTGAAACATTATTCAACTGATGACTTTGCAAATTATAAAAGCACATAATATAGCCTGTGCAATTCGCAATACGTCCATACCTTATTCAAACGGTTTGGTTCATTCATTGGGCCTGAAGGCTGAACACGAAAATATTTAAACGGTTTTATTGGGAAATTTCGGATTACAGTTTATACACAATGTCGTGTTGCTACACTTCTTTTTTTTTTTACATATAGCTTCGCGACACTACCGTGTCGCTGGATAACATAACATTGGTACAAAATCTTTTCTTGGAAATAAAATCAACATTGCAATATTTTAGTTGCATTCAAATATACGTATTTAATACATATATTTAAGGCGTCTAAAAAATACAATGGAGTTGGTTTTCGAGATATTATTTTTAAACCAGAAAAATCATAAATATTCACTTTCAACAAGTTCAAATATATTGTGTTCAAAGTGTTCAAATTTATTCATCACTATAAAGGGCTGGGATTTCGATGAACTTTGTACTGTTTCTAAGACTAGACGAGCAATGCTAGTTTTAAACTTTTATATTTCATATTTAATTTTTTAATCAAGTTTTTATTTTGCATTTTTTTAAGATTTTTGCTTTAAAAAGTCATTTTTTAACGTATAGTCACAAGGATTTCACCTAACCGATACTTTTCAAACAGATCCGTACGACGTAAAAATTGAGATTTCAAGTGGCGGAGAAAAGTTAAATGAGTATAATTTTTTTCCGATCAAAAGTCCTAGAAGATTTAAAACTACGAGAGCCCCCCCTCCACCACAAGACGGACAGTTTTTAATTTTCTGGGATCAAAACTCTCTCCACTCACATTGGTGTTAAAAATATTAGCCTCCTGAAATTTTAATGGATTTCCCCGTATGATGCCCCGCACTAATAAAGTACCTATCTAATATTATATTCTACTAAATACTCAATATACAGTATTACAGTCTGTCAATAATCTGGTACTTACTTACTCGTTTTCGAATCTCTGCGTACGAAAATATTATAAAAAGTATAAATAATATAATATTATAATATTTAAAGACTAGAGAATATTGTATTATTATTAAGATGAAGAATTCCGAAGGTCGTGGTCAACATAACGCATTCGTACCAAATCCGAGTGTTTTGAAATCATGAGGTAGCTGCAGGAATCTCATATTTGATTCGGAATGTGGCCAGAATTTGACCTCGCCGCAATAATAAAAATTAACAATACAAAGGCACACCGCGGATAAACGATGATCTTCGTTATTGGAGACTAAAGACGGACGTAAAAATCTTTCGGTGAAAACCTGTTGATCGACAAACAGATATTGTTACCACACTCACGCATCGCGGTTGGTGGTTAGGTTAGGAGCGCACAGGAATATTTGCATAACCGTTGCGCGGGTACCTCGTGCTTGCAACTGCCGCAGACGTGTAGACCATTAGAGAGAGAGACGAATGCAAAAATGTCGATGGATACTATCGAAGCATTCGATGACCCGGTGCAATTCGATAATATCTCAACAGCTAGTATAGGTATAGGTATGTAATTATTCGAATAGTTTTAACTCAAAAAGTCATATTTACAAGGCTGGGCAAGCTGACTATTATTTTTAACTCGTTAAATTAAGTCGATACAGAAAAATGAAAGTTAATTAATAGTTAAAAGTTACTTTATTTTTTTTAAACTTGTAAAAGTTGCGAATGAGAGACGAATGCGAGAATGTTGATAGACACTATCGATGTAAAACGAATATACGATGTTTCAGCACAATCGAACTATTCGACCGCCGTCAACGCAAACACTTTTGAATTTCTAACCACGAAAATTTGACCAAAAATTTGGTTTTCACCAAACATTTTATTCAACATTATAACCATGAACCGAAACACAAATATCAAATAAATTTATTCAAAAAAACACATAACAATTTCAACTTTTAATAATGTATATAAACATCTAAATTTATCTCTAACCGTTACAATTTCTCCTAATTTCAGTTAACCCTCCCCCTCCCCCCACAGTGTGAATATTAGGGTTAACCCCCAGGATTATTTATTAATATGTTGTCTATTTCCTTCAGGTAAATTGTGGTAATTATATTGAACTTGTGGTGAATGACAATAATAATAACATTATCACTTTTGTAATTATTGATCAGCAATAATATTTAATAATATACTAGTCGTAATATTATGGTCGATAGAAGTTAGCAAACCGATAACCTACCATTATCAAATACGGGCAAAATAGCAATCACTAAATTACAATCGACCTTCGACAAGATAAAAAATATTTTTTGCTCAATTTTAATATTTATTTTATTAATACACAATTTATGTTATTTAAAAAAAAAAAATTTTTTTTGGGGCCATTTTTAGAGTTTTTAGGTCATAAATGCATTTTTTGAAAGAGTATTTAAATCTGAGCCCTTATTGTTACCTTATTTTGATTATATTGTAATTTGTGAACCGTAATGTTATCTACAACATAAACATACGCCGTTAACGTTTAACATTACAGTATTACACACGCAAAAATAATTTAAAACATAATGTGGCTCGATTTTGTGAATCTTTATCAATTTATTATTTATCGATTGGTAATCATAATATTGTATACTATAATCATATTTATGCTTACTTTAAAATAGATGTTCTCGAATAGTTTTAAAGCATTTTCCAATTATAATATACTGTCATTACTAATTGTGCCTGTGAAGAACAGTGACCAGAATAATGTATTATAAAGGGGCAAATAAAACACAACCCTTACAATAGACACTATTTTCTAGTTTAGAATACGCTGAAGTTGTTTGTAGTTGACGTGTCATGACGGCTTGATTAAGTGTCATGAAGAACTTGGAAGAGAAGATTAGCGAGTTTCGTATTTAGACAACATGATTTTTTCTAATTATCTATTAATCAAAACTAAATGTACGAAATTGTGCTTCTGTCATATAAATTACATCAAAAACTCCAGTATTGAAATAAATCGATTTAAGAACGACGTTAGGTTCATTGGTATAGGTACCTATATTGAGACGACAAATTAAAAACAATTATATTCTTATCTATATATTTAAATATGTAAGTCTTAAATGTTGTACAAAATAATTAAAAAAAAACCACGGGAAGTCATTCTGCTTATAGTAGTGGTATCGATATCGAGTGTAACTCGGTATTGAGTAATGAGTAATGACTGTTATGGATGTGCTAATGAATTTGAATTCAATGATAAATCATTGCGCACGATGAAAAACGTCCGAAGACAGTATGTCATGCTATACCTACTACTAAAGATATTTTATTATAGATTTATATTTCTATAGGTAACTACCTAATTTTTTTTTTTTTATTAGTAATACGATAAGTTAAACTATTAACCTAATTTTTGTCAAAAACAAATCACATATTATATATTATTTCATATAATATAACTACAAACTAGCAACAGTTATTAACTTATATGTTAAAATACTGACGTATTGTTGCACGGTTATATAAGTTCACCGTATAAATAGCTGAAAACTAATACAAAAATGTCCATTATTTATTTATTAATAAAATATTTTTAAATTACAACAAAATAACAGAAATTTATATTTTTCGTCAATGGGTCTAATTTTTAAAATTGTAACTTGAAAGTTCCATAAATTAAGACATAAAGATAACTGTAAAAACAACTTTTGAGTAACTTTGTACTAGATGTTTGTTAAGCCTTAAAAGTCTTAGCTATAAACATTTTAAAAAAAATTGAGAAGCGAAGAAAAGATTCTTGATTTTAACTAAATTTAATCTTTAAAAGTTTATTAAAAAAAAAACTATGTATTTATATTTTGTAATTGCAAGAAAAACAACTTAGGAGGGTTTTTAAAACATATTATAGTAAGTAATCACTTGGATTTTAAAGGTAAAAAAAATTATTAATAAGAAATTTCAAATGCTTATATGACATTTGACACCTTAAAATACCAACTAGATCCAACTTGTCATTACAAAATACCCTCGAAATTGAAATTGAAATAATTTTTTCTACCATAAAAAGTACACTACACATTATCGAAAAACCATTGTTTGCAATCACTGATCCACCCAAATGTGTTAACTATTTGTTATAATATTCACTTGATGCTTGTCAAATTCATTGACTAAAATTTGTCATTTTGTTAGTACCTATACATTTAAAAAAAAAGTGAATTAGAAAAACTATTTAATGCAATGTAGAACAGCAAACAAACACAACTAAATATTGAATGTCAACAAAAAAATTATTTGTTATAATCTCCTAAATGTAAAGGTCTCACCCTCAGGGGCGGCTTAAGGCGTAGATACTTATGTATTGTAGTTGCTCTAAAAATAAGTAGATAATTTGCATACATTTATTTTGTGAATAACTAGATCACCTTGATATAAAGCCTTTTTATCAAGTCAAGATAGTAAAAGTAATAATTGAAAGTACTTTAGTTATGTTGCAGTTACACTATAAATTTAGTTCTTAATTTGCACAAATGATTTTTGAAAGCAATTATTATGAAATAACTTTAATATAAAACATTTTTGTATCAATGCAATATGCCAATATCCATATGCTCTTATGTTATTACTAATTACCATATATTTTGTGCCTTATTATTATTTATATACACTAGGTATATAGGTATATTATTATAGTATACAAAGAGTTCTGTCTGAAGATGATTACATTAAACAGCTCATTTTGTCTATTTAATATTAATACTCCAAAAGTACCTTCATGAAACTAAAGGCAAAATTAAAAAGACAAAACAGTTAATACATTTTTACACTTCACAGAGTGTTATGATCAGGAAGTGGAAATACACTAAGGAGGTCACCTGTGTATGTTAATGTTGGTGGACGTCAGTTATCTTATCCAAAACATACCTTATTTTGTCAATCATATTAACCAACCAAGTGATGCACTGATTTGATAAAACTTATGAAAACTGATTTGAATTTATTATTATATGTACTTGAGATCGATCAGTTCACTTAAAAGGATCTGCATTTATTTATTTCATCAAAATAATGTTTACAAATTGAAAACAAGTAGTTATATGTCCCTAAAACTTAAAAATACAAATATTAATGTATTTGATATTAGATTTTTTACTTAGGTATGATATTTATTATTATTTATAAATTAATATAAAAGCAATTTTTGTTCAAAACAGTTTGAATCCAAATTTTAATGTAAGTAAAAAACAAATATTTATCAAATAACCATAACTTCTTAATACAAGCTTTTAAGATTCATAAATTGTATTGTAACTTAAAGATATAAAAGAAAAAATATTACAGATAAGTATTACATATCAATCTTCTGCTCCCAATTTTTCCATGTCATCAGCATTGTCGGTATTCAGGCATTCAATAGGTTTACAAAAATGTTCTTCAATTTGTTTCAATACCATATGATCTGAATTACCACTTACAAGGTTAATAGCAATACCTTTTTTACCAAAACGACCAGTACGTCCTATTCTGTGTAAATATGTATCATAATCAGGTTCGCGAGTGACTGTCACAGGCAAATCAAAATTAATAACAATTGTGACTTGCTCAATATCAATTCCTAAAATAATAAAATAGAGGTTTAACATAAATAAGTAACAAAATAATGATACTTATTACCTCTTGACAATACGTTTGTAGTAACTAGAACTTTTTCTTTTCCTTCACGGAAACGATCCAAAACAGATATTCTCTGTTGGACCGTGAGTTCACCAGATAATAAGGCTACAGCATGTCCTTGTTCTACCATTTGATTAACTAACCATAAAGCCATTTTTTTTGTCTAAAATAGAAGCAAAATATTATTTATGACATACATGTTTTTTACAATTAATTTATTATTAGAGTGCAGTAATATTTTTCAATAATGATATAAATATACATCTAATTATTACTCATTATTGTTTAATTTGAAACATACACAATTGAAAGAAAAATAATTTTGAAAATCAAAATTCTTTGTACCTTAGAACTAGACACCCAAGACCCAACTATATCTATAATAATAGTCTACTTATACAGTTAAAATGTCCTTTATATTATAAAAAAAGTGGTATACAATAATATATTTTTTTACTGTGTAGCTTTTGGCAACACTGAAATTTATCTTCTTATCACTTAGTAGTAAATTACTCAAAATATTATCATTTTTGATTTTATGTAGTTGTAGTTTTAAGCTGGGTCATAGAGTAATATTACTCTATGAGCTGGGTATATATTGAACATTTGAATTCGATTTTTCTAAAAAACTAAACATTTATTGCTGAATATTTTTCTCAGGTGAGACTTGTTGATTGTATTTGTATTTTAGTATGAAACTATATTATACATACTTCATTAGGCGTTACCAATCGTAAATTATTTTATGCTGAGTTACCTATTTAAAATGTCATATATTGTATAACTTCAGTGTAAATTTTACTAATGAGTATCGTATAAAATATTTAAAAGTTTAACAAATATACTTAATTGTTGTTAACAATTATTATTATAATATGTAAATAACATATTACCAAACATAATAACATGTACCTAAAATGATTTTTATATTTTGATTTTTAGGTTAATTTTATAAAATATGCATAACAGACTAAAAGTACATACAACTGAAGCACAAAAAGCTGCTGCAGATCGAGAAAAGGAAAAAAAACTTCAACTTTATCGAAATACTATCAATGATGTATTTGAGCGTCGATCTCATAATGAATACAGTGTTTTAGCATTGAAATCATCTGAAGGACTATTACGATCCAATCCTGATATTGTTACCATATGGAATTATAGAAAAGAAATATTATTGCAATTGAAACCAACTGAAGAAATAATTAATGATGAACTTTATTTAACTGAAAAATGTTTACAAGTAAATCCAAAATCTTACTCAGCATGGTATCACCGAAATTGGCTACTAGATAATGTAGATCCTAGTCCAGATTGGAATAAAGAATTACAATTATGTACAAAGTATTTGAAAATAGATGAAAGAAATTTTCATTGCTGGGATTATCGACAAATAGTTGCATCTAAGTGTCAAGAACCAAATGAAAATGAATTAAAGTTTACATTGGAAATGATAGAGTCAAATTTTTCAAATTATTCTGCATGGCATTATCGATCAAAACTTTTTAGTGCTGCAGGAAAAGATCAAGAATGTACAAAAATTTCAGAATTATCATTGGTGGAAAGTGCAGCATTTACTGATCCTTCAGATCAAAGTGCTTGGATTTATCAGCGATGGCTTATAGGAAAACTAGAACCATCAAAGTTTATATACAAAGTTTCTCAAATAAAAAATAAAATATATCTCATACTAAATAGAAATTTACCAAATAATTATAAAATTATTGGATTAGGAGATACAAATTGGGAACAATTTGATTCAAAAATTTGGTACAAAAAACTAGACAATGTTGACAGTACCAAAATAGAGATTATTGATGAAGTAAATCTAGTAATAGACAATGTAACATTAGATAATGTTCAACACGATATATTTAATCTCAATATAAGTGAACAGCTTCAACTTGTTTTAAATGGACAACTGGACAGTTTACGTCAACTGTTAGAATTAGAGCCAGGAAGTAAATGGGCTTTACTCACTTATGTGTTACTTCTTTACACATTAAAACCAAATAATTATTTTGAAAATTGTCTTAAAAACATCAAGTTATTAAGAGTAGTAGACACCAAAAGGAAAAATTATTATCATGACCTTGAAAGCCGTTACCAAATTGAACACTGGATTGCTAACAATAATAACAATAATATGGATACCGTAAATTTTAAAGGCTATGGATTAACAGCATTTTATCATATGCACATGTTTCTATTCAACAAAAATATTGATTTGAGCGATAATGATTTATCCCACAGCAATTTAAATCATTTAAAATACTTAATTATGTGCGAAAAATTATCACTGAAGAATTGTAAACTGATGAACTTAAATAATTTTCCTGTTCTAAATAATCTAGAAGTTCTAGATCTGAGAGAAAATCAAATTCAAGAAATTTCATGCAAAGAGTTGACAAAATGTAAATCACTTAAAACAATTATTCTTGATAACAAACAAATAGCTTTTGATAAAGTATTACAAGGTATCAGTCAACTAATATTAAAATGATGTAATTGTTAAGTGAATTATTGAAATCTTATGACTACATATAAGGCCACAAAAATGTAATTTATATTATATATTATTTTACTTTATCACCTATTTATCTTAATATTCATGATGTTATGATTTAATTTGTATTAACAGCATAGAACATATTAGTTTATACAAATATAAAAATCTTTATAATTTTATAAATAAAAATAATTTTTTTTAATCAATATTGAGTTATTATAATTTATATTTTTAACATATTTTTGAAATACAGTACGTTCCAAAAATAGTTTTGTTTAGAGTAATATATTATTGAATCAGATAAAAAGTCCAAAAATACAAAATATGCTATTCACAAAATTTTAGATTTAAAAATGTCATTAATTTCCCTACACAATATTATATTTGATTACTATTCCTTATACCTCCAGTTTACAAATATTATTAAATGTATTTAGTCAATTTAAATATCACACTACAATAATAATTATAGTCAATTACTATTGGCACTAGACAATAATTTTAATTTTATAAGTATAAGAAATAATTATCAAATACAATATTGAAGAAGAAAATAAAAACATATTTTATAATTTTGGACTTTTAATCTGACAATAAAAACGGGCTCAGACTTTTTGTCCAACGGTAAACAAGTGTCCAGACTTTTTGACCAATTACCTATATTAGTTAAGAGTTCATCAGCAAAAATACACGTTCATGTCAAAAAAAAAAATGTAATTAAAATATTTAATACAGCTAACACTATTACACGTCACTGCAAGATTTTTACATAATGCAGGTGACATATCCATTTTGTTCTGTTGTGCTATCTTTAACTTAGGTTCTTTCACATTTCAATATTATTCCATAAATGTAGATTTTTTTGTAACTTTTAGAAATTTAAGTCAGCCATTGAAGATAAATATAAAAATAAACTAATAGTTGGTTGATTTTGTGGGCCATTGGGTATCAGAAGCATTATTGACTTAACATATACAATGAGCAGTGATGAGTTAACACATCACCAGTGTTGAATGTGATAAAGAAAAAAATATCAAGATGAAATATATTTAACTTACTTGAGCGTTTATTTTATTATTTTATTTCAGAAGAGTACTGACTGAGTCAATTTAAAAAAAGGAATGAAATATTTTCAAAATATGAAAAACTATTTTAAAAAAGGCAAAACAAAATATTTTTGATTACATATTCATTCAAAATACATTTTAGAAAGTGGTTAATAATAAGGTTATCATATTTAAATCGTTTATAATTTAAGATTATTCAACTTTCCTATACAATAAATTAAGTAATTGATACACAATGAAGAAGTTTTCAAATTGTATTACTATATTACCATTGAGTATAGATAGTGCCATCTATACCACTGGTTCCCAAACTGAGGGGCGCGCCCCCCTTGGGGGGCATGTACACATTGCTGGGGAGGCGCAAGCAGTTATTACGAAGTACAATTATTATTGATTAATTATTTTTATTTTAAAACTTAGAGAAAAAAATATTTGACCAGAAATCTTTATCTGTTAATCGGGTATTAATAAGGAATAACCGATAAAGACTATAAATGTTAGCCCGCAGCGTGTAACTTAATCGTTTTATGTCACATTATCTGTAAATTAATCGGTACGATAAAAGGTTGTCAGGGAAAAAGCTATTAGATGAGTTTAGACTCGATTTAGTTTCGTTTCGATTTTCATCCACTTATTTATGTGAGTCTGGGTTCTCCAGCATGGCAGTTATTAAAAACAAACATAGAAATCGTTTAGATGTCGCACCTGACTTAAGGTGTTCTTTATCAAATATTGAGCCAAACATAAAAAAACTGTCCAAAGAAAAGTGTTGTGAGCATTAACATAAATTATTAATTTCATAATGTATTTTTTTATTTATTACAATAATATTTCACCTTAAGAGGACGCCACACCCGCATGTGTTGTCTCCGTCTTACAAACGTGTAACATACCAAATTTACGCTCAGCAGTTCACGTGTTATGCTGTTAGCTTAAAAATTTGAGTGAATCGACCTATTATAAAAGTTGATGGTAAGAACTTTATCTGTGTTTTGTTGTAAATCTTTTTACTATAATTCAGTTTTTAAGAGAGTTATGTGTGTATAATAAATGTAAATTAAAAATCCTCATAACTCACTTAAAAACTGAATTATAGTAAAAAGATTTCCAACAAAACACAGATAAAGTTCTTACCATCAACTTTTATAATAGGTCGATTCACTCTAATTTTTAAGCTAACGGCATAACACGTGAACTGCTGAGCGTAAATTTCTTATGTTACACGTTTGTAAGACGGAGACAACACATGCGGGTGTGGCGTCCTCTTAATTGATTTTTAAATTGTATTATTTATATTTCATAATTATTATCATCACAAAAAAAGTTGTCATTCTGAATATTGTATAGATAGTTAGGAAAATACAACTAAGTAGAAACTAGTAGAAAGTTACAACTTTTAGGAGGGGCGCGAGATTTTCGAAAATCTACAAAGCGGGACATAGAATAGGAGAGGTTGGGAACCACTGATCTATACTCAATGATATTATTTATTTGGACGTCACACCCACATGTGTTGTCTCCATCTTACAAGAAACAACATTTTCACCACATAAGAGAACTTGGGCTGTGCAATATGACGTTTTTTTGTAGATATTGGATTTATGAAAAAAGTTCTTATTGTTTCAAAATCTATTATTTTCAAACTTTAATAACTTTTTTTGTAGTCAACATTTCGTTTCTTAGTTATGACTAGCCTTTTCGGTTCTTTCCCGCGCAAAACAGTTTTGCTATATTTTACATTTGTTAGACGGAGACAACACATGCAAGTGTGGCGTCATCTTGTATAAATAATATTTTCCTTTAATTACCTGACAAAATATCATAGCTTGTCCAATTGTTACTCCTCCATAAATATTAACTAATGCATTGTATTTATCTTCTTTATTGTTGCAGTTAACATAATATTGTCTGATATTATCTAATGTTTCTTCTTCACGTTTTAATCTAATGATGACAGACATAGGTGCAATAGCATTGGCAAACCTCATAACATCTTCTGTATATGTGGCCGAAAAAAACATCATTTGACATGTTTCTGGTAGTAACCTTAATATGAAATAAAAATTTATAAATTTAAATAAAAATGTTGGTTAGAAGAAGCATTACTTTCTAATACGGAAACTTTGATCTTGATGACCTTGGGTGTCAACCATAATATCAGCTTCGTCCAACACAAATACTTTGATATTCTTCGGGTCAAAAAATTTGTACTTAGTTGCCCAATCTAAAACTTTTCCAGGTGTACCCACAATTATCTGTTCCTCAATTTTAGAACCTTTTTCAACTAAAAATGAATAAAATACGTAGTACTGTCTTTACAATTAAGAAACTGTATACAAAAATACAAACCATCTTCACCGCGAACAGCATACCTTAGTCTAATGTTTGGACAGTAGGTAGACATTTTTGCTGCAACTTCCCCTGTTTGAATAGCTAATTCATACGTGGGGGACAAACAAATCACCTACACAAACATTTAGAAAGAATTAAATGCACCATTTATAAAATATTTTAGTCTAAATTACCTGTGGATATTGAAATTCTGGATCTACTCTACTTAACATAGCCAAAACAAATGCTGCTGTTTTTCCAGTACCTGACTGTGACTGTGCAATCAAATTTTGTGGCCTATAATATGAGATATGTTGAATATTTTAGTCACTGTTTATTAATCAACAAAAATAAAATATATTTGTTTTAAAATACCAATTGAGTTATATTTAGATTAAAATAATTATACAAACATAGACAATTTGGTTGCCTCACAACAGTTTAACTATTTGAATTTATTTTGTGTGCAATATTTTCAAGATATAGACTTACGGATTAGCCAAAAGTAAAGGCAATGCAGTTTCTTGTATCTTTGACGGTGCATTATAACCCATTTCATAAACTCCTTTAAGCAAATTTGGCTGACTAAAAAAGTATGAAAACAAAAACAATTAAGTAATAGTATACATACTAAATATTTCTAATTTAATTATTATTTATACTAGTTAAATTTTTAAAACCTTACAGTTTAAGTAACTGAAATGATTTGATTGAATATAATGGTGATTTTGGGTCCCGTCTTTGCACCTCGATATCATGTTTAGATGTTATGAGACCCGTACGTACAATTTTTTGCAATAATGATTTTTCAGACGCAGGCAATTCTTTGTCGTCTTCACTAGAAGTGTTGCTTTGAAAGTCTGCAGTTGGATCATTTGAGTTCTTGTTATCCAAGTGTGCATTAGAAAACTGTGTACATCAATTTATTAGAAAAGCCGGTATATAAAATATTGAAGAACACAAATGAGATATCTAAGGTTATTTCAGAAAAAAACAAAATAAAAACCAGTAAGTACTTACGTTTTTGGTGACTGATTCCATCGCTAAAAAAATTTTTTTAAATAATAGTGGTAAACCTAGGACGAGTATCTGTGAGGATAGGAAACTTCAATTACGCAAATGGAATGACTGTGAATTATAACGTATTGCTCATGACTTCAGACTTACAATTAATCACTTACTGATTGTGTACCAGTCAAAACTCGAAAGTGATTTTGAATTTCGATTTCAGTGATCTTGTTTGTATCGATTACCGAATGTGGAAAATAATAATAATTATATAGTAGGTATGTAATAAGTAATATGTACTATAAATGTTTAAATAGTAAATAATCTTTTACAGACCAACAGTTATGAAATTGTATGAAAATAAATCATTTTACAATCTTTGTTTTGGTATCATCAAACCGCCACACGAGCGTTTTATTGAAGGTTATACCGCGGCGACTGTGTTGATAATGTTGTGGCGGGAATAATTTTTAAACTTCAATGGCCGCGATCAATAAAATATATTATTTTATTCTGCGATATTAGTTTGAGGAGAGATTTAGAAATGTGGACTTGCCTCGTTTATTCATGTACAAAGACGTCAAAATATAAATATCAAATATTTACAAATAATTGGGGTTGTAGTGTAAATTTATAGCTAACAAAACTAAAATTGTTTAAATTGTTTTATGAACTGTAGCTGTGTAATTTAACCACTTCAATTTACAAGCGGAAATTTGGTGAAATTATTGGGGGGGAGGGGCTGAGCATTATATGCTCATTAGCTCATTACATATGCAGGTACTACTGTACTAGAGCCGCTCGCAATTATTAATTTCAACAAGATAATTTACAAAGTTTAACATAGGTACTAAACAATTTTTACCATAATAATGTACAAAAACAATTAGGTGCCTTATCTTAAACATTTTAAAAGTATTATAATCACTTTATAATTTTGAGAGTCATGAAAGCTAAGACCTGTACTTTAAACTTCTGGGGGGGCTTAGTCCCCTCCCCCGATTTCCGCCTATGCGCTTCATGTAAAAGTGTGGTTGGGTGGTGGCGGTCGTAGGTATATCCTAATGATAGACTCGTTTATAATTTATAAATAATTTATGTACTCTTATGAATTGGATTGGTGGTGGAGGTCAGTGGTGTATTGGTAAATAAATGTATGGGTATACGCACCTAAAAGTCTCTAATTGAAAATACCTATATATATAACTTCTTTAAAAAATGTTCTCCCCTTACTCGAAATATTTTTACACTAATTATTTAATAATCTTTTATTATTTTATTATAAACGTCAAAAAATAACCTTTCATGTGTATATGTATAGTTTCCGATCGTCTTTGCAAGAATCTGAAATCGGGTAAAATTTAATCGAACTACATGCGGGTACGGGGCTATTTTTAGACAGTGTACTTTATGTCATAATAAAATATTATTGTATTAATTTGTTTATTATTATTATTATTTTAACTTTTGTTTGGTGATAATATTATGACTGAATTGTCTGATGATAAATTGGAAGCGTGTGTATACCCATAAAAGATTAATTTTTTTAAAGGTATTCGCATAAATCCAAAAATAGGGATCCGGGTATACGACGTATACCTGAGTATACCCTCCAATACACCACTGGTGGAGGTGGTATGAAGGTTAGCCATCCAAAAAAAACATGTCATAAATTGGTAGACGGGTTAAGCCAGGGGCGTAATTTTGTGGGTTGGGGGTTGCGGGGTGTACATTTGCACCAACTTTTTTTCAAACGCTTTATTTTGCTTGCAAAAAAATATAAGCGCCGATATACCGAAGTGTCTTATACGGTTATACTATATTACCTATAGATTTTATATTTTTTCAGTATTTTTTGTGCTAATGCGTTTTATTTCCAAAAATGTTGGATACTTGGATGTGGTAATTGTGTTCCATAGAGTAATAATATTACTATTATTATTTATTAATAGCATAATACTCTATGCTGTGTTCCGAAAATATTATAATTGATAAAATGATAACAAAAATATAATTATATTATGTTCCATCAATGGATGGCCTCTTCACCCATGCCCCCTGTCCGAATTGATGAAATAATTGTGATTTAATGTAACTTATTGTTTGTTACATAATTACATTATCTGTTATTTTGTCTTTTCTTTATTAATTCTTTTCTTCACTTGTGCTTATTGTAAATCATAATTTACAGATTGTACAATTATCTAGATAAAAAATAAAATATTCAGATAGGTATATAAAATAACAAAATGTTTTATAAATCTGTGATTATAATATTATAAAAATGAGTCCTAGACATAGGTATGTAATATTATGTCTATGGAATGAGTGCATAGATAATTTAAGTTGTTAAATTAAAATTGCAAGTGGAAAAATTTAGAAATATGAATTAATAGGTAGAATGTATGTCTGTATATTGTCCCATTGTAAGCAAGGCAGTGGCGTAACCCCCGAAAAGTTAAGAAAATTTAAAAATTATTTTATTAAATTCGAGTTTGTTTTATTATACTAAATTATGTCCAATTGAAAATAAAATTGATTACTATTTTTATTGTTTTTTTTAAATAAATAATACAGGTAAAATAATTTATTGTATATTACTAAACCACCGCTGTATAAAAAATTGATCAGCCCCCCCCCCCGAAAAAAAATCCTGGCTACGCCACTGGAGCAAGGGTATCCATAAAATAAAATGTTGGTTTTAGCTTTATTAGGTATATATTTTGAGTGTGCAGGGAGAAAAAAGTATAGGTTACCAAGTGTAAATACCACTGGTGTCCACAATATAAATATAAATACATTAAAAGTACAAGAGTAGGTACATAATAACAAATAACAATATTCTAATATTTTCATACCTACTAATAAAAGTGACATTATATTTAAATAAATTTTACAAATATTCTCAAGTTTTTGTCCCCACTTGACCTCCCCCCCCAAAAAAACAAGTTTTCTATGTGGCCTGGTTTGATTGAAATGATTTGAAATAGCCTGCAAAAATGTTGGCACCAACAATAAAAAAGTTGAAATGACGCCACTGTGCTATTATTTTAAATAGTTGCTTTAAAAATAAGAAAAAGCTCCACTTCCCCACTTTTTTGGAACTTATAATATTGTATTTGTAATAAGTAAAGTCGTTTATGATGTCTACTATAATTGTTACTTGAAGGTTGATAATAATAAAATCACTAAAACGACGGACCTTATTTCAGAAGTCTACAACTAATAGACACCAGTCACCCAAAGTCCCAATTCCCAGTGTTTGAAAAAAATAGAGATTAAAAAGAGCATTCCCGTCACATTGCTATGCCCCCACGCCCCCTAATTCCACCTTTAAATCATATAAAAAATATTTATAAATAATCAATTTAATAAAAAAAATATAAGTTAATATAAGACATAAGTGATTACTGTACCTATTATATATATATGTATATATTATAGTTATACATAATAACAAACACAAAAGTATAATAAAAGTAAATAAATAAAAAACAATCATTTTTAACTACTTATTTATTTAAATAGTTCCATAAATTATAATAAGTTTGTTGTTTTTTATCTTCAATTTTATCCTTTTTGGACAACAAATTTCTTCCACATCTCTTTTACCACCTATTATCTAAGAATTTACACAGCTACTTTGTAAAATGACACATAGTAATATTGTATTAATAGCAATGATGATGTATGATGACTGCTGAGGAGTTCATGCATTTTTTTTTCAAGTGACTGTATTACTCATGGTACTAAAATTTCTCTCGCATTCAGAAGATGAAATTGCTATTGTATTAATTGCAACTATTAATGGTCTAATGAATGAACTAGTGATAAAGTTGTTGTGTCCTTAAACTCAAGAAAACTTCAGTAGATGTTTCATTTTGAAGAAATACAGAATGATGAAGTGTCCTATATGTTCCCATTAAAAAAAATAAAAAAGGTACACTAACATTTCTGAAAAATTAGTTGGAGTACTTTGTCCCCCCTCTCCAAGTCGAGCACTGGTTATAAATGTAATATCCTATACCAAGACTAAGATAAAAACAAGTAATTTTCCATTTGTAGTCTGTAGAGTACCAAATATGTTTATGACTGTGGTTCATGGACACGTAACTTTTAATTTAACTTAAGTTATTATTCCCTTGAAAATATGTAACTTATAGTTAATTTATATTTTAAAATTAACTTAAACTTAGCTTAGTTCCTTTTTTTTTTTTGGACTAACTTACTTAAAAAACTAACAAACACTTACAAATATTAGTTGATTTGCCTAGCTTTAAGTTTTACTCATTACAATACCAATGTAGTGACTCCTTTCAATGGCCGTTTGTACGTAGGGGTACATCGTACATCACACTATATACATGTCATGTAATATATTATACATGAGCAATATTAAAGATTGAAATATTCTAAATCTGTGTAATATAGATTACAAGTATTTTATTTTTAACTCCGTAGTACAATTAATTACAACTTGTTCATTTTTTTTAAAATACAAAATAACATTGACCAATTTTTTTATAAAAATTATATTTAGTAATTATTTTAAAATCATTTGAGGATTATTACTACTATAGTAAAAGGATTAAGAAAAAAGAGCACAAAGTGATAATACAAATGAATTATAGACAGGTTGGTTTTTAAATAATTTTTATTTTATACAATCATGCATTTGTTTTGAACACAATATTTTAGGTACTTAATGCAAAAACTACATTTAATATTTTAGCATTGTTGTGGTTAATAATCCCAAACCTTATTTATTTGTTATTATTTTATTTTTATATAAGTCTACATATACCGAACAAAAACTTAACACCTTTAATGCTTTTATGTAATTGTTTAAATAATAGACAATATGTCTTTATATTGTAAATACAGTCTCTAAATAAAAAAAAGTCAACATTTAACCAAGAAGAAAAATAACTAGAAAGGGATTTTATTAGAAACTCATAAATACCTTTAATTTAAATGATTTTAAATGGTTAACATCACTTGATATGAATCAGAAACAAAATATAATCAAAAATATTATAACTTTTGGTAATTATCATTTTTTTAAAGGTATTTATAAGTTTAATTTAAAGTGTATTGTTAAATTGATTTTTTAAAAATATTAGATATATCAAATATAAGTTCAGCCAAAAAATTATAAAAAATTATGAAATACAAATTTTAAAAATTAAAACTAAAATTGACTGAAAAATAGAAACAGTCTCGGAGAAGAAGAATATTTTATATTAATTTTGTTAAAAACTTCTGACAACTGTCAAAATTTTAATATTTTTGCAAATAAGGAGGCCATTGCTTCGTTTTTATTTCCATTGAATCTTTTTAATTCTTGAATAACCTAAAAAAAAAAATATATATATGTGTATACTATTTTACTATTTTTAGTATACCAATGTGTATTTCATAATATTATTTATTAGGTTAAGTAGTAGTTAGTTTTATTAAATTACAATATTGTTTGTAAATTAAGTATACTATTGTACCATTAGAATATATTATGATTTATGACAGACTTAATCTTTAAGAGTAGTATATTGAAACTAGTTGGCATTTGACATGGATACATGGTGTTACTTTGACACAGCAATAATGTTTGTTGGACTCTTTATATTCCATTTGTACATATTATATAATTAGCTGTATTACCTAACTTAGTGTAAGAAACAACAAAGAAATATTAAATATTGCACTTGGTATATTTAAGTTTAAATATACCTTATTTCACCTAAGTCTATATCGGTTTATTTCACATCATGAATCGGGAAATTCACCAATGGTGGATTGGATACAGTGCTTTGTGGATTTCAGTTTAAGTATAATAATTTCAAATCGATGAATCGTAAAAAAATATATTAGTTATTGTAACATTTGGACAAATAGCATGAGTATTTTTATTTTATCACTCAATTTTACAGAGACAGGAGTTGGTTCAAACCATCTCAATAATGTGCTGTACAAATTATAAAACCGCTTAAAGATTAGATAAGTAGTTCTTCCAAAACCAAGCTGTGTAAAAAAAAAACTTTTTACTTATATTAATATCTTTCTTGTAATTTTTACAATAAAATTGTTTTATTTTAATAAGAAATAAATATATGTGCAACAAGCTCAATAGTTATAATATGTGAAGTAAGGAATAAAACACTTATTGGAATTGCGTGATTAAGTAGCCAAGAGAGGGGATGGGTAGATTATATTTATGGTAATATTACGACAAATGGCATAACTTAAAGCGAAGGTCTTATGAACAGATTTATTGTGGTCTTATTTAATTTGTCATTTTGTAATAGCCTAGGCAAATCAATTTTATTGAATAATTGTACATTGATAATATGATTTTATCATCAGCTTAGTCAGCGACAAGAGTATTTTAAATATAGGGCTGATCAGAAGCAAATATATTGAACAATAAAGGTGAAAGAATATGCCACCTTAAGGAACACCAGCATTAATTACAGCTATATTTGAAGTGGAAGAACCATGAGGTATTTGGAAATTCCTGTCTGTAAGTATATTATATTATATTTATATTCAGGAATATTGTGGGGAGAAGAAATTTACAGAGTTTAAAAAGGAGACTTTATGCCAAACTTTGTCAAAAGCCTAAGAAATGTCTAAATAGGCACAAGTGCAGTCAAGTTTATTTTCAAGTGAGGAAGAGATATTATTAACTACTCTATAGACTTGATGAATATTGTGCAATGATTGGTTCTAAAACTAAATTGAAAAGCTGGGAGTATATTATTTGATAATGAGTATGAAGAGATTTGTTTGAGAATAAGTATTTTACAAATTTTTGAAAAGTATGGTAATAATCTTATAGGGATATATGAGGTTGGGATATCCGGAGGTTTATATGACTTGGCAGACATTATTATATTATATTTAAGGTAAAAATAAAAACTTAAACATTTTATTTAATATTTCTGACCATATTTAAAGTTTTAGACATCATTCCAGATATCATTATATTCAAAAACTAAATAAGTGCCTGTTATGAATTATATACTGTATTAAGTATTTAATAAGAATATTATTTTATATTTTTATCCATAATTTATTATAATTTATATTTACCTGATCTCTAGAAAATCCTAATTTGATCAATTCTGTAACATCAGTTTCTTTAAATGATTGACTAGATTTACTGCTACTGCCTAAAAAATGACATAAAAATATAAACTATAAAAAAAATTACGGAATAGCTTTCTAGGATAATAAAATCAAATGAAGAAACTACTAACAAATAGATAAGAAAGAAAAATATACCAGGAATTAAATGGAAATGTGTAATTTAGACAAAGTAGGTAATTCCTCTCTGCTTGTCTAATTAATTATAACAAAGCAATAATATTTATATACATTATAATTTATTGTAAAAGAAGGATTGTTTATTTCAAAAAAACTTTATTAACATTTAATATTTACCACTACTTTGATTCATTTTTTTGCTCTCATCTATAGCTTTTTTTAGTTCTTTTTCTTCGTTTTCTTTCGTTCCATCATGATCACTAGATGAAGTTAGACGGCCACAATCAGGCAATTCACTTTCAGGCAAAAATGGAGTTTCAGTCCCTGTTGTTCCAATCTTTAAGACATTATGTTCCAGGTCTATGCAACACTAATAATTTAAATAAATATATCTCAATTCTTTAGCCATTTAAAATGTTAGTTAATAACAATATTTTACCATATAAAAATTATAGGGTAAATAAGAAAAAATAAAAGCAAATAAATGGACATAACCAGTATACGGTGCCAAATTTGCATGTGTTTATTTTGTTTTACAAACGCATAACATATCAAATTTATGTTCAAAATAACCAATTTTGAGTTGTCAACTATAATATTAGAGTTAATTGACCTTTTATTGAATTTAAAGGTAATAATATTATCTAGAACATTTTGTAAGCTTCAATTATTATTTACATTTTAAAGCGAGTTATGAGTATTTTAAAACTATAGTATTTTACAGTTAAAACTCACACTAAAATAAAAATATCAATAAAAGCCTACGAAGTGCCCTAGATAAGATAATATTTTTAACCTAATCTTTAAGTTTGATAAAAGGTCAATACACACTAATATAAAAGCTATCAACACAAAATTTGTTCTCATGAACACAAATTTGATATGTGGTATGTTTTCAAAATGAGAAATTAAATCAAAGAACAGGTGATGAGAAGAATATATTGAAGATCAGAAGGAAAAAAAATGTTCACAGGAAGGAATTTGTAATAAATGTATAAATATACATAGTCTTTACTTGATGTCTTTTTAGCATGTCTAATCCAAGAAGCATGTCCATTGGCTGATCTTCAAGAACAGAAAAACTGGTAGTTAAAAAATCATTTTCAATTGCAACTTGAACCATATGTATCCTGCCAATAATTTTTTGTACACCAACACCTTTAGCCAATCCAGCCCATCTACTATCAACTAAACGCATGATGTTGCATCGTTCAGCACAAGCAGATGACATTATTGTTGTCTGAGCCCCGGAATCAATGAAAGCTTTTACAGGATATCCATCTACTTTACAATTGATATAAAGCATGACAACTGTTCCAAACATTTCTGGATTGTATTCCATAGCGGCTTCCATGTTAGCTTCAATGTTTTTTTGACGTATTTCTTCTGCTATTAATTTTTGTGCTTCAGAGTCAAATGGATGAGCTTTCATCATTCTCATTCTTTGGTCCTCACGCTTTTTTCGTTCTTCCATTTGCTCAGCCATGACATTTGCAAATTCTTCTGCAATACAAATTAAAAATGTAATTTCTATACTATTATTATTCACATTCATGCATTCATAAATTAATTATTTTTTTTTTTTAAATGTTATATGAATTTAGAAACTAGCTGGTAGGTAAATCTTAATAGATATTGTGAAATGTTATTACATTATTAATTTAGAGATAATGACTACCTTCGACTTTTAATTTTTTCAAGACTTCTTTTTAAAGGAATTTATCATAACTGAATGGTTCTTACTCGACTTATTGAAGTCTATAAATTATATATGGTATAACATTATGTAATAACATTAATCAAATATATTATTTTATAGCCCGTAGTGTTGGTTATGTTGATTTAATTTATATATTATACAGCGTAGGTACTGAAAATTATATTAATATTGTTTCAATCTGGCCCTGTGTGTAGTCGAACTATAATCATATCATTAGAATATATAGGTACCGTAATAATATATTCTAATAATGAATAATTATGACCTTATGTTTATTATTAAATAACTACCTACTGACCTATTTTGTTTGAAGACAAGGTATCTGCAAGCCTGGGATTATTTTGCTTAAGGAGAGCTAGTTGTTCTGGACTGGAAAGAAATAATTTCCTAACATATTCTGCATCCTGCATTTGATGTTGTCTGTTAGTGCCTGGGTTGCTATTAGATGAACCAGGCACTTGAATACGGCTAAAGTCAAATTGTGGTAACATATCTAAAAAAAAAACAAAATCAATACAGATACAAAGTCCGATGCCATTTTATTTGTGTTTTGCATACTATTGCCAGGACTACTAAATGAGTGATCCATTGCAGTAGCACTACTTGCAACTCTTTGGATTATGATAACATCTCCATCGTGAACACCTAGGTTTTTCATTGTACGAAAATCGTCAACTAAAAGCTGACCATTGTGGGTCAGCCCAGTCTCCTGTGATGGAATTCCAGTTTCTACTTCACATAGTGCCTTGAAATTGATTAGTTCTAAATCTTCGCTTATGTCAAGTACAAACAAGTGGTCATCGTGTGTTGTAACAGTAACCTTCATTATGTCCAATTTCTAACTGTGTTTTCTAAAAAATGTAAACTACCTAACTTAAAATTGTAAGTGTTTATAATTATCTAATATATTAATAGTATTCTAATTTTTAAGTTCTAACTATTTAAATAAAGAAAACCACCCAGTCATTCTTTGTTATTGTTGTCATGGCCACAAGCTTATCAGTTATCAGAAAACAAGAATTTACTGCAACGTAGTTGTAAAATAACAATTTTCCACAGTTAGAAAAATGTAAAATATTTATTTTAGAATTTACAACAATAATTAAAATAAAATATTAATAGAATTAATGTTGAAAAAAATATTGCTATACTTCAAAATTTCAAATTGTTATACGTTGTCCGAATAAAAAATGTATATTAATACAAATAATTATTCGGAAGAATTTTATTTTGGATACACTGTCTTTAATCATGAAAAGAAAAAATTGACATTCATCTTGGAGATAGGACCATGACACTAGGGCCTAGGGGACATATGATTTGAGATTTTTTTTTTCAACAAATTTTCACAAACTTAAGAAGTTGAAACATTTTATCAAACAATTTCTATTCTTGCTCCACGAGTTATAATCTAGCACAGAGTAAGTATTTCGTGATTTATATCTATAAAAATAAGATATATATGTTTAAATGTGTAACCAATATTTCAGATTAAACATGTCATTCAATTTATTACAAAAACTGAATGTCACCGGATCGACTGGTCGATTTGTTCGTCGTAACATATCTTCTACATCGGTGTTGATGGCCAATGTTTCGGATCCAATCCAACAACTATTTTTGGATAAAATTCGCGAGTACAAAGGAAAATTTGATTCAAAGTCGTTTGACCCTTCAATCGATAAAGGTTACAAGAATGATTTAGAAAAGATCGGCAGACAATACAACATTGGCCCAAATGAAGATCCTACCAAATTCCCAACAATCAAATTTGATGAACCCAAAGTTGATCCACAAGTTTGAAGATAATACATTCTGTGTGTTTTTATACTAATATAAGTAGGTAGTGATGTAATTATGCAAGGATAGGATTAAGAGATGATAAAGTCATAAATAAACATTGATTTATAAATTTCATTATTGTTTAATAATTCAAGATAGTAATACACATTATACAGTTACTGATACATTTATTCGTTTTATTTATAAGTCTTATTCAAGTTAAAATATGGTACCAAACTACCAACTATAATAATATTATCCAATAGGATTATATGATCCTCGTAATGTCAGATATCCAGTAATAATATCACTTGGCAGATTTCTTACAGTACTGAATTCTTCATATCCAGCATAGTATAAAGATGTTTGGGGATCTTTATATTTGGCCTTAAAAAAAATAATAAAAAAACAAGTCAGTTGAGTATTTATACATACACATTTTTATATTACTACAATTAATCCACTAATATCTGAATATTTTTTGGCTGGTTTGAAGGATGGGGGAGCAGAAATACTGCTATCTGTGAACAGAAATCATACAAATTAAATATGAGATATAGAGTAGAAAAAAAGTTTATTTACAATTAATTGAGTCATCAGGCCAGGGTAAATTTCGTTCTTGAGCTGTGATTTGCTTTAATGAACGCCACAATTTTTTCTTTCCATTGGTAGTTTTAGTACTCTGTAACATTAATTATAAAATACTCATGAATAGCTTAAAAAACAAAATTTCATAAATAATTTTTAATTAATTACACAGCCGTTTAAAAAATATATGCTGCTTTCAGAGGCGGATATAGGAATGAAAAAAGGGATGGTGACACACAATATATGGTTCTATATGAGTAGATAAACAGTTTTAGACTTAAGGAGATACTGGGCCTCCTCATAATTTTTTTCTCTTTGCTATATTAGTAGTAAAAACAGTAGTTAATTACTTATTCATTTTTACAAAATTATTCTTCCTTCTATTATAGTGCAAATTTAATATTATATTAAATTGTCACTGTGGCTTTAAAATCAATTACAATTTTATTATAATGATTAAATGTATAGCATTTGCATAAGATATAATACACATAATAATTAATAGTATGATAATAACATGGTTTTGCTAAATAAATATTTTTAGAAAAATATGGGTCCAGGACAAAAAGTTGTAAATAAAAATAAATTAAATAATTTTGTACATGTATGTAAGTAATAAACCATATAAGTTAGTCAGTAGTTCTTTACTATTAAAACCATATAGTATAACATATTTTTGTTAATCAAGTATTAACTAATATAGATGAGAATGCATTTTTGAAATAGTACCTATGAGGGGAGGGGGTATCCTTTAGCTCCCATAATCCCCTCAGTAACTGCCTCCGACAGATTTCTTTTTACATCGGTCTTTTCTAAATAAATAGTCAATTAAAGTTCTAGATGTAGGTCATGAAATATGCAGTTGAGTAACTTATATTGATACAAATTGATAGTTTGATGCACTGACTATTGTTATATCAAGTTAGCATTATAAACATTTTTAGGTTTAAAAAGTATTTATTTTTGTTTTTAAATTTTTATACTTAAGATTTAAGAACTTATTTAGATTACACATTATATTGTATCATTGGGAGGTGGGCAATCAACCGATAACCAAAATACCGGCAGGGACCAATAATTTATAATGTGACCATAATATATTTAATTATTTATTTATTTCTGATTACTTATATAATTTATTTCTTAGTAAATCATTATTTTTTTTTAAACTATTTATTAATATAAGTTTAACTTAACAATTTTAAGATACAGCAAGCTCTGCAACAAATTATTCAATCTACACAATCTGATGTTTCAAAAAATAAAGGAAATTATTTTCCCAGGTATGAAGCAGAAATTAAAAGTGACATAAAATAACTACTTTATATATTATTGTAGGTCGATTGACCCAGAACTGTATCATTACATACAACTCATAAGTATACATTGAATGTAGATAAAATTATAAAAGCAATAGATTTTATTTTCTGAATATAAATAAATGGGTTTTTAATTCAATTACTTACATCAAATGTTGAGTCTTTGAATACATATTTTTTTTCTTCTCTGGGAGATAATTCGTCAACAGGATTATTTGCCATGAGTTATTTGAGGATCAAAGCATTGAATTGTATAGATGTAATTCAAATTAAACAAAAAATGGGGTGTTTGATTTGTTTTCTGAAAAAAATATTTTGTTAATAGAATACTATTTTTTTTTTGTATTAAATATTAATTGAACAATAGTCAAATTTTTATTTCCAACTGGCATAGCTGGCAGTCAAAAAAGTTTTTTTTTGCCGCATACACATTTTATTTCTTTAAAATGGCTTGAGGGTACAAGTGGCTCTTTTGCTCCCCTGTATACAGCACTGTTCTTATTTTTTTTTTTAATATATACCTTTTTCCATGTTTATGTGTTATCCATGGTACTTTTTAACTACTCAATAGACACAATACTGTACAGAAGAGATCAGTAATTTATAATATGTAATTTTCAACAAAAAAATGTCAGCATACATACCAAATTGTTTTAAAAGGTAAGTTTTCTATAACATGGTTTTTTGTAAATTATTTATTTTTATTTTTTACCATATAATTCTGATAGGGCCGTCATATAACTTTAAAAGTGTATCAACTTTTTTTTTTTAATATATAAACTTGAATTCTAATGATATATATTTTTAAGGCAAACAATTTGTGTTTTAAATTAAAATTATTAATGTATTAAAAGGTGTTTTAAAACTGATTTCAATTACTTATACTTATTTTATTTCAAAAATGTATATTATTTGTTAATTGAATATAGTTTATAGATTTTATACAACCAATAGTATTTAAACATATGACACAGGCACATAGTATTTTGAAAAAAGATTTGCATAAAAGTAAATTAAAAAATAACATTTTTATGAATAAAATATATATTATATTTTTTTTTTAATGACAAAATAAGTAATACTCTGCTCCGGAGTATAAAATTTTGTAAAAAAATATTTTTTATAATGCTAGTCGTTTTTTAAATAATTTTGTACACATAGGTACTTAAAAGAAAAATACTATCTATACTCCTTTAAAACATACACATACATACACATAATATTATTATGTTGTATAATCAATTATTACTCAACTAAAAATATAATTTTTTTTGTAAGTTGATTTGATGATTTTCGTTTTACTTTCATTATTATTATTTCTTGATGGTAGAGTTTCACGTCAAATTTTGTTCTTTTATCTGAAAACAAGCAATCCTGAGGCCTCAACCACTAAACATCAGCACCAGATGTCCTGATGGCAATTATAGTGTGTACACTTTATCCCGATATGAACTAAGAAATTACTTATTATACCTATAAGGCTTGTGAACTTACATACTTACTCGAAAATAATTAATAGCAATAAATACTATAGTATTTTATAGCACTAAGGCACTGGCAGACCAAAATACTGACAGTATCAAAAATGTAATGTATTGAATAAGTATTTACTGTAAATTAGGTAAAAACTGAAAAAATAAATCGATAAAAACAGAGAAAGTTTGTGTTTTAATTTTAAAATTTTAAGCGTCAAGCAGCAAAGTAATAAAGTATATTATGAAATAATGATAGTAACTTATCATACAATTATAGTTAATAGTTATCAATTTGAATCGCCAAAATGTTTGTTAATTTTTCGACCTTAAGTTCCCCACTAAAGGTCAAAAGTATGTCCTACGCTTATCACAGCCCATATCAATACTTAGGTCTTAGGTCCGCTATCATCATTCACCAACATCAATTTTCTATTTGACGGACGACACTACCCACTAGGCGTTCATCAGTTAATCTGTAATCACTTCATCAGAGTTCATCTCCATTTGACGTGCACGGTGTAGCGGCATCCATTGCTCATTGACACTGAAATTTGACTTTCGATTCTTCGATCTATTTTCCTATACAGATCGTTATTCTCATCGGCCAATATGTCGCGAAAATTCTTCGTTGGAGGCAACTGGAAGATGAACGGTTCGAAGAAAGTCGCCGATGAACTACTCTGCAATTTAGTCAAGGGACCTTTGGACCCCAATGTTGGTGAGTTATTGGCGTTACATTTTTTTGATAGGGCGTTATAGATTGAGACGTGCAACTAGAGTTTGTTACATTTATGTTTTAACAGAGGTTTTGATCGGAGTACCAGCCATATACTTGGATTTCGTCAAAGAAAAAGCACCATGTAACATATATGTTGCAGCACAGAATTGTTTTAAAACTGAAAAAGGCGCGTTTACCGGAGAAATAAGCCCTAGTATGTTAAAAGATATTGGTATCGATTGGGTGATTTTGGGTCACTCTGAACGTCGGCAGATTTTCCAGGAGACTGATACTGTAAGTATTGAACTAAATTGAAAAGTAAAAACTGACTGAACTAGGTACTTTTCTCATATCCTAAACATAAAAAATACACTTACTAATTTTATGAAAACTTGAATCCTTCTTTTATAATTTATTATGAGTTATTAGTACTCAATGCTTTATTTAGTATATTAAGTAAAGTAATCCTAATCCTTTCAAGTCACATCCTTTTAGGCTTTTAATTTATTCATAATTTATATTCATATAATTACTAAGTTTATTCATTTACCTCTTTACTACTCTTATAACTTTTTTTCTTATAAATATTTAGAAATATAATCGCCATAGCTGGCATGCTCAAACATTTTGTAGGTTGTGTACTTAATTATTTTATCCATCACATAATCAAATTGATACATGTAAATAAAAGGTACTAAATCTAGGTACCTTATATATTTATAATTTGTATGCATAATATATAAGAAAAATAGGTACATTCTATTACTATTAAAATAAATGTATTTATATTTTATTATAATATTCTTAAATTTTGTTTTTATTTTTTGTATTGTTTAACAGTTTTTAATATAATGATTAGACAACAGTCTAAATTCTAAAATGTTGATTTTATTTGCTTTTGATTATTTATACATTATGTACAAAAATAAGATTTTTTTATTATGATCTTAAGTCATCATAAATAATAATAAATAATTTTATACAGATATAATGTATTAAAGAATCATTAGAAAATGAAACATAAAAGCCTTAGACCATAGTTTAATAAATAATAGTCAACATTCAAAACTGTTTAAAAATTTAAGAAACAAATTAAAACAAACAAAAGAAAATAATAGTTGCATAATTAATGTAAATAATATACCTAGGACTGATAATAATAATAATATTAATAAAACATTTTATACTAATAGTATATTCCTGGTTTTGATACTTAATGTTACATCAATTGTTACATCGGTTAATCTTTTTAGACCTCTAGAGTTTCTTAAAATATTATATTATATTTATTATTTTTTTTTTTTTACCTATGGTTTTTACTTATTACATAATAATTACTTATCTATTTTTAGAATAATTATTTTCTTTAATATCTAAACTATAATAGTAAATTTAGTTTCAAATAAATATGTAGGATTTAATAAATTGCATTAATATAAGAGGGGTTCTCTTTCAGATAAAGCCTTGATATTAATACTAAATTGTTTTTAATATTTTAATAGCTCATTGCTGAAAAAGTAAATCATGCTCTTGAGTCTGGACTGTCCGTTGTTGCATGTATTGGTGAAACTCTTGAAGAACGTGAAGCTGGACAAACTGAAGCTGTTGTAGCTAGGCAAATTAAAGCTATTAAGGAGAAAATATGCAACTGGCAAAATGTAGTTATTGCTTATGAACCAGTCTGGGCAATTGGTACTGGTAAAACTGCTAGCCCTCAACAAGTAAGTTGTTAAACATTCTATAGTGATTTTATTGTGTACTTATATTATTTTTGTTTTCTTCAGGCGCAAGATGTTCATAACATTTTGAGAAAATGGTTATCTGATGAAGTAAATGAAGCTGTTGCCAAAACTACACGCATCATTTATGGTGGATCTGTGACATCATCTAATTGCCGAGAATTAGCTAAAGAATGTGACATTGATGGGTTTTTGGTTGGAGGTGCATCCTTAAAACCAGAATTTGTTGAAATAATCAACGCTAATCAGTAATACATCCAAATCTTAAATTTATATATGTGAATACATTATTGTTGTTTTCTCATGAGCTTTATACAATAGATATCTAACTTAATACCATTTAGAATAATTGATCAAAGCAACAATTTTGTGAATAAAATGTATGTTTCTATTTGTGTTAAAATTTCCTTTAAAACACTAGTTAATTTTCCTGTATTACAATAGTAAAAAAAAATTAAAATATATTTATTCAACATTTTCATGTTTGTATTATAAATTATATTATATTATATTGTCATTAGGTACAAATTATATGTGTACTGTGAAATACATAGTTTGTACTATGTTCTACCTACATCATGTTATATAATATATCAAAGGTTAAATTTATTGGTTCTCTGTCCCTAATCTCTTGAACACTAAGGGGAATCTCTAGGACACTAAAATGTACCATTTTCAGAAAGAAAGCTAAAAATAACAATAATTTTTTTTTAACAAATAATTTTATATTTTCTACTGCAGGGAACATTTATTTTTTATTTTTACAATCTCATAATGCTCCACAAGACAGATAACGAGAGGATAAAAAAATATAAAAAAGGGGTAAGTAGGTAACCAAACTGTTTTAAAATAGGTGTGACTACTTGAGTGTACCTCGTCAATGAATAGGTCACTGCAATATATGTGTTAAATTGGAATTCAATAATTAATTATTGCATTCGAAAACGGAAAAACCATTTATATTAGTTTCCAAAACTAACTATTAACAAAACTTCCAAATTTCTAAGAAATCTTATATTAAATGTTCAACCTTTTTTATCCTCCTTTACTAAATGCTAATATGAATATTTGGTGAATATTTCAAGTCTCCACAGTTATTCTTTTTGAGTTACAACACAAGATGTCAGTAAATCAGTCACTAGATTTTGTCAAAATTTGTTTTGCGTAAAAATCTTCCCGGTTATTTTGAATAATACTGTGATATTTTACGTTTGATCGTAAGTACATAAGGGTATATTAGGGGGGGAGGTTACGGGAGCTTGTACCACCAAAAGAAAAAAGAAATAACAATATATAAAAAACTTAATCTATTTTACATGTCTAAATTAAATTGCCTTCAAATTATCATATAACTAAAATTATAATTTTAACTTCTGAGTGAAGCGATGAAAGTAGGTTCCTACCTATTGATTTTACAATGGTGTGTGTTTTTTGTAAATGTACATTCTACGTGGTGTACTATTTTAAGTTGAAAAATGATTTGATCTTCAACTTCAATATTATCTTTTCTTGTAGGAAAGTAAATCTAGTTTATGCTTACGTACAGTTCAAAATAAAAATTTGTAATTAATTTTAATATGAACTACACGATGATTTAAGGTAGACGGTAGTTTAAAAAATCTACCTTATGTTCTTGTTAAAAGTTTGGCCAATTTCATTAAAATAACAAAAAGTTCTATAAAAAAAGTAAAATATTGTAACGGTAAGACAGATCTTCACAGGTCTGTTGGGCGTTAGCTCCCAAATACTTAAGCCCCCCCCCCAAATATTTTACACTTACAGTATCTCCGCCTTTGCATAGGTTATTCATCGATAAATTTGAGGCCCATAAGGACACCTACTGTAACCTATGGCACTGACTCTGTAACAATACTACCATAGGCGGAAATTTGGTGAAATTACTGGGGGGGCTGAGCATTATATTTCTCATTGCACCCAGGGCCGTATCCAGAAAAAATTTTAGGGGGGTCCAAAATCTGTAATATTTATGTTGGTTTTAAAAATAAATATTTATTTAGTTAAACATTTGTACACTATTTAGGAAATTTCGGGGGGTGTCCGGACCCCTTGAACTCCCCACAGATACGGCCTTGATTGCACCTATATAGGCACTAATGTCCTAGTCGCTCACAATTATTTATTTCAACAAGACAATTTACAAAGTTTGACATACTAAACAATTTAAGCATAATTCAGTACAAAAACAATAATGTGCCTTACTTTGAACATTTATTTCTAAACAAAAAAAAGAATTAAAAATAGCATATTATTACGTCATTTCATCGAAACCGGGACGACTGCTAATAAACAACCAATGCGGGTGTTACTTATTAGTTATTATTAATATTACATTAATTATTACGATCTTTCCAAGTTATGACTTATGACAATTGACAATAAGTTTGTAAAATCTTACTAATTTAATTTAATTTTTATCATAGAATATTTTTTTATAATTTATTTTGTAATCCAGATTTTAAAAATGCATTTTTCAATTATACTAATTATTGCATATTTAGTCACATTAAAATTGTGATGGCCAGGGGGGGCTAAGACCTGTACTTTAAGCTTCTGGGGGGACTTAGTCCCCTCTAGCCCCCCCTCTGATTTCCGCCTATGGATACTACGATAGCCGATGATGTCTAGGAATAAAATATAATATGAAAAGCGAAAGACAAATCATACAGTCCATACAGACTATCGTGTTCAAAAAAACAGTTCCGAACAAAATACAATACTTACCAATGACAATTTTTCAATAATTTGAATAATTTGTAAGCGTCACTATTCATTGTTACCTAAGTATATAGGCTTAAGCAATACATTATATAGTATTATACTAGTATACCTTCTTATGCTGACTTGAAATTTACAAGTACAGGTAGAGGAGGGGGTACCTACAGTAAAATAAAAATAAATTAACCACTTTACATTTTTTTATTAATTTGTTTTATTGATGTAGACATATGAAATACGTATTATATTGAATGAAATTCATAAATAACCAAAAGTAGGTCTACTGATCGTAATGATATTTTCCAGCTTGTCCAACTTGAAGATTGTGATACATATTTTAAAAGCATTGTTGATTTCATTGTATTACATTTATTTATTTTTTGTGTTTTAGTAAATTTGTCGTGTTTAGTTAAAGTAGGTACTTTTGAGAATATACTAAACACAAAACTGTGGAGAAAGTATTTTTCGAAGAGTGGTAAAAGCTAAAACGATTTGCGTCACGTGGAATATGTGTAGCCTATTTCGGTCGATTATTAAAAAAAAAAAATAAATGTTACATAAATAAAAACAGAAAATCATTGTTATTAAATGAATTAATATTGTTCTGAAGATGTAGTTGTAGCTCTCGATTCTTGCACAACGTACACTTGTGAGCCTGGGTGTGATGTTGTCACGAAGCTCCTGTGCTTGGCGCGGATCAAAGACAGATTGCTTTCAGCAGTGTCGGCTCTGTCTTCAGCTGCTTCCAATTCTCTCTGGAATCGTCTTACACGAGTGACGCTCTGGGTGCTCATACCTTCCTGTAGACGTTATTAATCGAACCATATTTTAGAAACAGTATAAATAATTTACCGGTAATTAACTACGTGTAATTAACAATTTCAAACCTGTTCTTGTAATTGCCTCTTGTAAATGTTGACCTTCTGGTTGACTTTGTCTAGAGCTTCTTGTAAAAGCTGCACGTTCTTGTGATCTTCTTCGCTTTGGATGACCAGCTCCTTGAGAGAACGCTCCTTCTTGCGCAAAATCTTAATACTCTCGGCATGACGACGTTTTTCTTCGTCGATTTCTATTTCCAAGTCACGAATCTGTTTTTAAAAGAGTCATTGCCCGTGTGAGTAAAATATACATATAAATAATATAAATTGGTATCTGATTCAATTTACTCACTCTGCCTTCTAATTTGCCAATAATGCGTTTGCCACCCACAATAGCGTTGGCTTCGACTTCTTCAAGACGAACAGAAATATTCTTGACTTCGATTTCCAACGACTTCTTGATAGCTTCGATCTTAATTACTCTCTCTTGTTCTTCGTGCAATATTTCCACAGTGTGTTTCATTTCAATTTGCACCCGTTGGTAACGTTCATCTGATATCTTTATTACAATGATAATAAATTAGGGTATTTAACAAATTACATTATAATTATGATTTAGCTTGGAGAAAACTCACTCTCAACTCCTTAGATACTTCTTCGTAGTCTGATACCAATTGGTGAAGTTCTTGTTCAATCTTTGCTCTGGATGATGACAAGTTAACGTTGATAGTGGTCAACTCATTTACACGGCTCTGTGATTCTTCATACATAATTTCAATGGCTCGTTTGTTACGCAATGTCTAAAATAAATATAAATTAAAGCTTTGGACTTTGGTGGCACAAATTCTGTTAAAAACTATCGGCTATATATGTTATACACTTACAGCGTCGTAGTTTCCACGGAGCTCTTCAAATTCTCCAGTAAGAGATTGGATCTTGCGCTGAGCAATGGCCAATTGATCCAAAGTAACAGCCAATTGGCGTTGACCTTCATCGTAGTGAGCTTGCAATTCCTATTTGATAATAATATAAGTAATAACTTACATACAAATTTCAATTAAAAATAAAATTGTTATAATATTTAGAGAATTATATTAAACATATTATTCAAAGCAGCAAAGTACCTATAATAGGTAGGTATAGCAACATTAGAAACTTAAGTGTAAAACTTGACTTACAATTAAGTAACATTGGACCTACTATGGAATCAGTAGGTATAACTATTTATTATATTAAAACCTATAAATACTGTGCTAATTGGTATATTGTTATTTAACATTTTAATTCGTAAAATTTTGTTTGAGCGCGATGACGACGGCGACGGTCGCGTCGGACAAGGACGTGATGTCAAACTTTGACTTGATTACCAGATAAGGCAGCGGGTAGTTAGAAATCTTGAAAAATTATTATTCTGATTCGAATCCATCGAATATCGAAGAGTTCGACGAATATTGATAGTAATTTTGGTGCAAATTACAAACACTATTTTCGGCTACCTGTAGCGGTACAATTTCCATACATTTATTTTGGCCCAAATTACAATATCTGTCGGTTCGAATACTTCATATTACGATTAATCAATTGGTAATTATTACCAATTATTACTTTATATTAACAGCGAAGATGGCAGGGACAATTACTTAACTGGATTTATATAGTTTTTATATTTCATTTAAAAATCAATTTTACCGTTAAGTGGAGAGATTGCTTTTTGATAGTTTTTTGTAGCTCAATGTTATTTTTGTTGGCAACGTCTAATGACATTTCCAATTCAGTTATCTGAATATGCAACTTCTTCTTAATTCTTGTTACTTCCGTCTTCAATTTTGTCTCGGCTTCAACTACGCGAGCATTCAGTTGTTCAATTTCGATACTTGTTTGCTTGCTGAAAATAAATATTCAAATACATCATTAGTACAATTAAAAAAAAAAATCATTCAATAACAAAAAAAAATAGCCAAATTGTCGATGTTTGTATTAATACCTTCTATCTTCAAAAAAATTAGAACTTTTAGCCTCGAACTTCCGGAGTTCATTAGAAATTTCGTGTAAAGGTTGTAGCAGTTTGGTCTCGTCCAAAGAGTTATATGTATGGGTTAAATCAAAAATGGTTTTTTTTTTAATTTTCATTTCGCCTCTGTAGTTTTCTTTGGTCGATACCTTTGTCAATATTAAATCTTCAGCAATATTCCTGTGTGCATTACTCAGCAATGTAGCTTCGATGCTCTTAGCCGACCTACCCCGGAAGTTCTTGGACATTTTTTTACGAAAATTGAACACGAATACAACGTTAATAATGGGTTACGTTCACTGCCGATCGTCAATAATAACTGATTAATTTTTATGAATGCTGGGCAATGTCGATCGGGTATATTTATAAAACAGATCGAAGGTCTTCAGACTGAGCCAATGTCGATTTACACGAAAGCTTCTATTTAGCTTTCTTTTTTTTCCCATACAGACGTCATTGGCATGTTGAGCATTCTTTCACAATGAAATTCCATCAAAAACACTTAAAGAAGTGTTTTTAATACATTATCCCTAGCCAACATTTATAGCGATTACTTAGAGTATACATGATATTTTTAGTTCTCTAAATGGAGGTTGTAAGACTCTAACATTTTCTGTTGGGTTTTATTTAATATACTGATATATAAATCAAAATACAGTAGGCATGCAAATGTTCAACGATAACTTTAATTCATATACAATACCTAGTTTAACTACTGTATTCTTTTTTTTAATAGGTTTGTTATAATAATAATACGATATATACTAGACAATTGTGGGACAATAGAATAAGTATGATTATATTAGATGGATTAAGTAAATATTTCACAATTAAGAAATAGGTCAATGTCACTTAAAACCAATTAATAACTTTTGAGCCAAATATTATGATGTCAATAAAATAAGCAACATAAATTAAATAAACCAGAAAACAAACCATTATTATTTTTAAGTTTGTATATAATATTATAATTTGATATTTATAAGATGAGAATAGTCAATAATGGCGACTAACAAAATATTATCATAACTTTAGTGCATAGATATCTTTCTATTTAAAATTTAAATAAGGAAAACAGCGACATCGTTTCACCGTACTAGGTAGGTAAATGACCTTATGCAAAATCACTAATAATTATGTTCTGAAATTAACAAAGCGCCAAGTTTAAAAAGCCACTATACATAGAAATCTGTTTTATTTCCCCCTGAATATGTATTGATGTAATATATCATCACACTGTTATTTCTTAAACCCAAAATTAATATTACAGGTATAAAAGTATTAAACGTTTTACGAATGGGGATTGGGGAATGGAGAATTGATTCATAATTTCCAAATGAAATAATATTATACCTAATCCAAGAGGAGATATTGTCTGAGATTTTATTTTTTAATGGAATCATTTTTTATATTTAATCTAACGCTTGTGATAAGGTATAATTTATGAAATTACCTTTGTGCAGAATATTAAAATATATTTGTAATTAGTTCATGACGCCTATTAAATTACTGGCTTAAGGCTTTAGTAGTACAAAACAGAATTTTGCTATGTTATGAGTCATGGTTAAAAAAAACATAATATTATATTTTCGAAGCATACCATTAAACAATATGCTACTTTTTCCGTTTAATATATTTTATATTCTCAATTAAAATATCAAAGACGGGAAATAACTAAATTTATAATAACTTTTTTTTAAACAAAAAAATTGTTTTTATTTTTATGCTTTAGACACATATTAAACAATATATTATGAAAAATTTAACTAAATTATGAGTCATATTTTAATTTTGGAAGTTATTCAATTATTTGAATTAGTGCCAAAATGTTTTTTTGTGGACCTAAAAGTAGGTCAATGCTTTATTAATAGGTATATATGTAAAAAAATTATATATATTATATACATTTATAATAAGGTAGGTAATTATGTTATATTAAATAGTTATACCTTATACATTAAAACAGTTATACTTTAAAGTTTAAAATAGTGGAAACCTGGTAGGTACTATACATTGATTATCAATGAAAAAATGGGTTTGCGTAAAAATTTCATTTTTGTTTATTTTTTTTTTATTTTACAGATGCATTTAAAAATTACTGGGAATTTCAAATTAAAAAATTAAAAATTAACTGTAAAAACTTCAACAAAAATTAATATTACTATTTAGATAAAAATAGTTTTTGAATAAATATAACAGATTCAAACATTTAATCAATTAAATAAGATATGTGAAAGAAGATTATTATTTTACAACCTATAAAGGTATATTATTTTTATTTATACATTTTTTTTTGTTACTTACTGAATTACCTACCAGGTATTTATTGTTGAAATAATTTATTTTTGATTTTGTATGTACCTATTTATTTATTTACCCTTTTTATGATTCATACTTTTATTTTACTCTATTTATATTAACAGTATATTGATAATTTAGTGTAATATAAACAGTGGCGTAATTTATTTTTTTTAAGGTGGGGAGGGGAGTCACTTACGACTGGACACTTCCGACTTAAAAAAAAATATGACCCAATGTATGAAGATAAGTAAATTCAATTTTTTTTTATCAGTCAATAATTATAAAAACGGGTTTGTGATGTTCTTAAAATTTTGAACACCCCCGAAAAATCAACTAAAATACGCCACTGTATAATATATAATATAATATTATATATTATGTATAGTTATATATATTTATTTTCTGTTATTGATTTGTCCAAACTTCAAATATTTTATCATGGTTATTATTACTTTAGAGTTATTTTCATAAAACTAAAAGGCTCGTAAGATATTCCATATCAGTAAAAGATTTTTTATTTACCGGATAGATTCAATTTCTTCATCTTTTTCAGCTAAACGTTTTTCAGCTTCATGTCTGAATTGTGTAAGTTCAGCAGACAATCGGAAAGATCTACCTTCCTCAGCTTTTCTTCCCTATATACCAACATTGAATCATTTTATATAAAACCCACTATTCAATATTCAAATTGAATACATACAGCTTCAGCTTCTTTATAAGCAGCGCTAAGTTCATCACGTTCATTCTCCAACCGTCTGAGTTCCAATTCCAACTCATGCAATCTTCTGTTGTATTCAGCAATAGTGTTCTTCGCGTCGTGCAGATCGTCTAAATTAAATTTTAGTTGTAAAATAAATAATATTATAATCTAAATATCTTGTAAAAATCAAATAATTATACCAGCCAATTTCTTATTTTCACGAGTAAGTTGATCCTTGTGTTCTCTGGTTTTGTCCAATTCGTGGGTTAATCTTTGAATTTCATTTTGTTTGTTTCTCAAGTCCCGCTGTCCTTGTTCGAACAAAGCAGTTGTTTCATCAAGACGAGTCTTCAGGTCGATGTTAACTCTTTCCAAATGTTCAACACGTTTTTGTAAGTCTCTTGCAGTGTTGTTAGCCTAAGTACACAATATTATGTTATTATTTTATTCAAATTAACTGTTTAAACTTTAAACTTTAAAAACCTTTTCCAAATCAATAATGAGAACTTCGACTTCACTTTGGAGCCTAGACTTCTGTTTTTCCAAGTTGTTAACTTTAACCAAAAGTGTTTCGATGTGTTCCTCCTGTTCTTGGATACGTGCGGAGTATTTACGACTAAAAAAATATTATTACAAAAATGCTTTATTAATAATTTTTTTAAATATATTTAGTAATTTTAATTACCGTAGTTCTTCAACTTCTTCAGCCCTAGCACTTGCTTCAGAATCATATTTCGACTTCCATGCTAAAGATTCACCATTAGCCTTGATTAATTGTCTCTCAAGGTCTAAACGAGCCTCAGATTCTTCTTCCATTTGCACTCTTACTGATTCTAATTCAACTTCCACTGAATGTAAGTTGGATTCTAAAAGTGAGCGTCTCTGTAATATTATTATAATGAGTACATTTATTAAAATATGAATTGAGTATTTAAAATGTGCACATACTCTTTCATCATCTTCCAGTCTCCTGCGAGCGTCTTCTAATTGTCCAGCAATTTGAGACTTAAGATATGTACTGTTCTCAATTGATACTTTTAAATCTTGAACTTCTTTAACTAATTCAATATTTTCCTAAAATCATCATAATTATTTAGTTTTGAAAAAAAAAATATAATTGTTGATATGTTCTAACAATTGACAAACGGCTCTTAATCGAAGTGATTTCTGTAACGGATCTTGTGATTTCTTCAATACGAATGTTAAGTTCGTGAATAGTGATCTCTAGTTTTTCAATTGTCTTGATCGAAGTGTACTGAAATAATAAATAACAATGATATATGAATTATGATTGATTTGTTTTAATTTTAATTTTGGATTATTACTTTATCCTTGTTAGCATTTTCAATTTGTGCCAATAAATCGTAAACTTCTTGTTGGAATTTAGCCTTTTCTTTTTCGGTCCTGGAAACAGACATATATTTAAACAATATGCTAATGTTATAAATTGGGCACATTTATGCTTTATTTACCTAGCTTTTGCTTTGGCGAGTTGGTCCAGTTGTTCTTGAAAGTCGGCGACGACCTCTTGATGCTTCTTACGCAAAATATGAGCTGTCTCTTCAGATTCAATATGGACATCTTCCAATAGTTTACGGAGTTTAGTGAGTTCTGTGTCACGTTTCTTATTGATTTCAAACTGTTTATACACAAGCATAAAAAATAATAATTGTTAAAAAATTATAGGTATTTTATTCTCATAAAATATGATCAATTACTTGACTTTCGGCTCCACCTTCAGCTTCTTCCAAACGTTCACTGAGTGATATTAATTGCACACTCACATCAGCTCTTTCTCTTTCAATCTGAATAATAATAATAATTCATAGTTTATTAATATTATTATATGACATTATGATTATATTACACATCGTAATTACTAATTACAGTACTGAATTATTAGTACAGTTAAATTTTTAGTAGGCTGTTATCAGTAAAGATTTATTGAGTTGGGATACTTGGTTTTCATTTCTAATATATTACAGGTAGGTACTCGCCAAAATTCAAAAATAAACATTTAAGTTAGGTTAGGTGAATCAAACGTGTCGATTGACACATGTCAATGAAACCAGGCTAAATTCCGTTTGTAAAAATATAACTGGATGGTCAGCTTAGTGGTCGTTCACACTTCATTCGTGCCGTTCGGCATAGCATCACTTTCTTTATACTTATTTTTAGAGTACCTTTCCAAAGCTCTGTGCCAAATAAATTTAACTTGCAACAAATAAAAAAAAGGAATAGGGATTTTGGAAATGGTTTAAACAAAATAATAATATTTATGAGTTATTATTCACAATGTACAGTTTATGGTTATACGCATTTAAATTATGTAACGTTTACAAATTTGATTGTTTATGAAAAAAAATATACATAGGTATCAAATATGCATATTTTTGAGAAAATAAAAAATGTATACTTTATATTATTAATACAAACATGACAAATTTTACAGATAATTATATAACTTATGTAATATTTGCATAAGTAACATTTTCTGTTTAAAAATAATACTTATTCAACAAATTATATAATGTTTTACATCACTATCGTTTAAAAAAGATAAATTCAAGTACCTATATTAAAAGTGAAACGGTAATTCATTTTTACTTTTTAGTTTGGCACTTTGATGTTAACATTTGTTTTACGATCAAATAATATCCATATACAAATCAATATTTAAAATAAAAAATAGAAATATTTTAAAATAATAAAATGTTGCTTTTGAAAATCTATGTTTACTACATACGTAACATATAAAATAATGTTTATAATAATAATTCAAATAGTTTATATTAATGTACTGTAATTATTATTATGTTTGTAAGCCTTCAGTAGGGCTTAGAAGTTGTAGGAGTTTCATATTGTTCTATATGCTCTAGATTTATAGCAGACCAAGTTAGAAATCCGAGCTATTCAATGGTGAATTTAAAAACCAAAAATTTAAAATGCATATTTAGCATTTTAGGTGAAAAGTGCATAGGTATTTTTTGATCTGCATATTATGCATACAATGCATATTCAATATTTTAAAAATAAATTTTTTTCTTTCATAATCAGTGTATTTAATAATTTTGAATGTAAAACTCAATATTATTTAATGTAGGTATTTATTGTTATCGTCGTGATTTATATTTTTTTAATTATTTTTTCAGTTTAATATAATGTCAAAATGCCAACAAGTTTTCCACTAAAGTTTAAATATCATACATTTTTTTCCATATTTTAAATTTGTTTTTGTTCATGTTATTGACAACAATTGATGTTGTTTTTTTTTTTTGGAATTTTGAATAAATGTATTATTGAATATTTTATTAAATGCCTTGCAATTATAAACAATAGTAATAAATACAATATTATACTATTTAATATAGATTTGCATTATTCAATGCTATTTTATATTATATTTAAATAATGAAAAGTTGATATCAAAAACATATTATTTTGGTTATTTATTAATTATTGTTCTTAAAAATAGAGAATAAATTATAATTATATAAGCTTTCTTTAAAAGTTTATTTCATAACTATTGTAACTTGTAAGTATATTTATTGGGGCTTAAATAAGTGTTCATTATAACTATCAAAATTAAAACTATAATAGAAGTAACAACTTCCTAGTAATAATTATTGTAGTAAAAATGTTTCATAAGCAATTTAAGTTTTGTAAATTCATAAATTATTATGGTTTATATATCTGTAGGACTGTATGCCATAACGATAAAAACATATGGGTAAACAATTTGGTTTTTGTATTTTATGTACATTTTGATTTTAGCGTTTTTTTAAAAATAATTTGGTATTCACATTTTTAGAACAATTTTTAAATTGTTTAAGTACTTGGTAGTTATTTATTATATTGATTATTGAATAATATATTATCATATACAGTAGTCGCCGCGTATTCCGGACAAGTCGGTATAGGTTTTCGTACCTATTAAACAGCAGATTAATTGATTGATGTGTTTGATTAGGTCTTAAGAATTATATCCATAATAATATGCGGTTGTCTAGAGTCCACAACGATCACAATGTTCGTCGTCTACTAATCGTTGGATTGCAATTCAATTAAAAGTAAAAATATTTTTTTTTTAGGTAAGGTTCGGTATATAATATTATATCGATATGGTTTAATATTAGGCATATTGAATATTGACGATCGATAATATTATAAAAAATTGAAAGGCTCAAAAACATTAATTAAATTTATAATTAGATTGTTTTTTTTTTTTTAGGATCCCGTGTAAAGCAATATTCAGGCATTTCACGGTGGCTTGAGCTTATATTATGTAATTACTGTTGCCAGAATTCGACGATCTGTTAATATTTCTCAGCATTTTTATACTTGGTCATTTGCCATGGCAAACGGTGGGAAAATAGATTTGAACTGTCTCATAATTCTGGCAACTATAAAGAAAAGTACTTCTTCACCCTGCCGCCGTTGACTATGGTAATTAAGCTGTCCTGCTGTTATTTATAACACAGTGTTGACTTATTTAGAGGAATGTGTGCATTTTACTCTTAGGTTTACACATAGTTTTGGATCTAATTACGATTGGTAACTATAGCGAAATCAAAACTATGTTCCTAAATAATATTGTAAATAATACCGAAATTTATGAAATATGAAAAACTTAAGTTTACAGAAAATTCGAGACTTGACAACAATATATTGGGTTATTTTTATAAAAAATATTCTATATATTTTAACATTTTTAACACAATTCATAAGCAGCAAATCTTATAATATTTAAAATAAAGCTCGTTTTAAAATCTTAATTTTATATATTTTAGTTGTGCAGATATTATGGTACATTTTCAGTTAAATCTATTTCTGCGAATCGTTGGTGATCATTTTTGCTGTATTCAAAAAATTATTTTTCATTTAAGCATTATGAAATGTAATTTAACAAAATCTGAATTAATAATTATAACAATTAGTAGGTAAATGACACTCTGTTCTGTCAATGCCACATTATGTACTTACACGTTGTCGGAGTTCGCGTTCCGATTCTAAGTCTTCTTGCAGAAGTCTGATCTTATCCTAAAGGGAAAAACAAACGCAGGATTCGGTTAATCAAATCAAAACATTCAGTATATTTAATTGTTTATTATATTGTAAGGGCAAAGGAGGGTGGGCGGCGTCACACCGTGCTTCCTTCAGACTGTCAAGAAGAAGAAACCTCTCTCCACCTACCTCAGAAAAAGCTATTAATCTCTATTCCGTGTTTCTTAAATCTGTGAATAAAACATTAATAGTCTCAATTGACCACTGTGTATACAACATTCGTTCTTCTTCTGGCAGCTGAAGATGATTAATATATACCTGGAAAATGTGATGTATTCTATTTTTACGGTACCTAAACATTGTGAGTTTTGATTTTGGGAAATTGTGATTGGATATCTCATAACTCTACAATACTTTAGTTTACGATTAATTCAAATTTCACTTACTTCCAGCCGAGATAAAGCGCTGAGGTCGTGGGAATAGTCGATGTTTATGTCAGCATTTCCGCCTCCTACAGACCGGTAACTGTATGACTTGGTCGTCTTGGATGAAGACATGTCTGCACTAATTAAAACGAACTTATTATTTTTTTCAGTATCACTAGAACTTTGAAATCGCACTTTGGTTGAAACCAGAAAAATGTGACTATTTTTAGATTTCCCAAGCGCTGAGGACGGACCGAGCTGAGCTGTCGTACTTAACTGAAGGCTGTGCGTCTGACTAGTACTAGCCCCCGTCTTGACGCCCACTCACAAGCTTCTCCCTCCACATAATTATTGTTTACTTCGAGGGCTGGAGAATAACGAACTTGAACATTTGAGGTCGGCGCTTTGTGTCCTTGAAAGGCATAGTTAAAATTGTATTGGCATTTAACTACAGTTAATTTCTGTATACAGAAAAAGAATCGATCGTGTTTATATTTACTAGCTATTATATTGAATACTATTGATTATCTACAATTTACTTATTCAAACTATTTCCATCATCAATTATTTTATTTGATCTTTAAAATTTGTAAATAATTAGTGTATGGATTATATGAAAATAGTTAATATCACTATACGTCACATATTATATAGGCATATTCTCGGTACATACTATGTAGTCAATCATTGCTTATACAAACATTTCATAGGTATTCAACATTTAATAAATAAGGATATAAAGGGTTACATTTTGTTAAGATAAGAAAGATAAAATAGTAAATCTAATTTAACAAAATTTCAACTATAATACGGAAAGAAAAAAATTTATATTTGTTAATATAAAGAAATATCTATACCGATAAGGTAATAAGTAGGTATTAGAGTTGAGTGGACAACTAAAGTGAACGATTCTATAATATAAAGTAATGTTCAGTTTATAATCAGTTTAAAAAGATAACGATTTATTTTTTTTTGGACAATATCAAGTTTAACATTTTATAAACTAATAATTTCTTTAACCTTAAACTACGATTGTTGATTAATAATATATTTCATTATTATTAGTATTTATTTGTCAAATGACCTATTGGCTTTACAGAGAAATTTTTTTTTATAAACAATTTACGTTTTATGGCACAAATAAATTGGAAACGAAACACATATTATACTGTGTCATGTACCTAGGTGCTTTACCTACTACTAATTTTTAGTGAAATAATTTATTGTAAACTTAAAATATGTTTTTTTAATCTTATTGTATTTCTTTTAACGTCAATGTCATTTCAATCCTTTTTTATTATAAGAAAAAAAACACGATTTGAGGATTTCGACCATTCAGTCATATAGATTTATACTACAAACAATTAGTTTAAATAAAGTCATGGAGTATTTGTTTTAATAACACTTTTAACTTGTAAGGCTATTATATTTTAGTATATGTTTATGAGTAAGTTGAACTTGTCAGTATGCATTTAAAAACTAAAGTAAATAGGTATATTTTTATATACACGGTACCTATTGTTTTCCGAACTATATTAATATAAGAGTAAGTTTCTTAAAATATTGTTAAGTTAAATACAATATAAAAACCTCTTAGATGTTTTGAATGGACAACCTAGTTCTTATGATTTATTATCAAGTTTTTTTTTAATATGCTATGTCTTTATAGTTCTTCACAAACAATTTTAGACTCTAAAAATCACATAGTTAATGACAGGGAAACTGTTACTTCTGAAAAATATTTATTATAAAAAATTTTATTTTTATTGACTACAACAACTAAGTATAACTATTTTCAAGATGACACATTATACAAATTAATAATATCTCATACATGTGAGGTCTATCCATTTAGTACGCAGATTTAATATTTAACTTTAGTACAATCATGCAAACAAATGACTCTTAAGTGATCTAAACCAAATTTATATTTTTAGTTTAAAATATTTTGAAATTACCCTATTAGGTTATTTAAATTTAATATTATTTAAGCTTTTATTTACAAAGTGTTTATAGTACCCTCATCGTGTTTATTATTTAACTTATCACCCGCCAGCAATGCAAATTTTGTATAATATATTATTATATTCTGTTTACTATATAATATTATTTTATTCCCTCACGTACACGCATGTGTGTATAAAATGTATGCATTATGCACTTTAAAGCTTACACAATTAAGAGGACGTCGCACCAGCATATGTTGTCTCCGTCTTACACACGCACTACATAGCAAATTTTCGTTCACTAGTTTCAATAGTGTGCTGTTAATTTTGATTTTAGAGTGAATTGACCAATCACTAAACTTTTAGGTAAGATAATTATCTGTGTTCTCTCGTTGGTTTTTTACGATATTTTAATTTTTAAATGAGTTATGAGCATTTTCAAATATTCATGCTTAACATGCTCATAACTCATTTAAAAATTAAAATATTGTAAAAAACCAACGAGAGAACACAAATAATATTCTTAACCTAAAAGTTTGGTAATGGGTCAATTCACTCTAATATCAAAACTAACAGCACACTATTGAAACTAGTGAACGAAAATTTGCTATGATCTATGAATTTGCAACTGTCCTATAGATTGGTTATTTTAGACTTTTAAATAGGTACCGTGTTTATTTTTGGATTCTAAACAAAATTAACAAAAAAAACTTAAAATGTGACTCTTTAAACAGTTTTGGGTTTTAAAAATATTAACATGAAATTTATTTACGGGGATAACTACATCGATAAATATTGCATGTTCTAATTATTCAATTAATTATTGTACATGCTGTACTGTAGGTATCATTAGTATTGTACACAATTATTTCGTCTATTTTGCATATTATAAAGCTTAATTTTTAATGGCGTTTTCAGTTACAAAAGTTATTAGCGAATCTCAGCTTTAAAAGTTTTAAAAATACTAGACCATTATTAAATACAAATATTAATTTTTGATTATCTATACTCGTTTTCGAGATAAAGGAATATAATTATATCCTATGGATTTTCAAATCGTCTAATATTATTCCAATTTCGTTTTGTAATTATTCATTGTGGTATAAAAAAATACCAATTCAAATCAAAAGTTCAAAATGATTCAGATTGGCGTCAGCTTACTGGAGATGAAAATAACTGTTTAATCATATTGTGTTTTTTTTTTTTTTTAGAACTATAACAGAATAAACATAATATTATTTCTACACAAAAAAAAAAAGACAAAATCGATACGACTGTTATAAATAAACGGGATAATCATAACGAATTCCTGAAATATTGTACGGGTCCACTACACACGGCAGCACAGCGTATTGTCATCTCTAGAAATAGAACGGAGTGGGGCGCAAAGGGCCTAATCTGGCTCGGCGGACCCCGTAGGCGTTGAAATATTCGATGAAACGGCGTACAACGGTCGCGGGATGACATGGGACATTAGTATATTTATACATTTTGCCCGATTTCACGAGGTATCAGTGTCTGCTCGGCGACTTTGCCGCGGTTATTTGATTGATATTTACATAATAAAATGGTCGATAAACCTAACCCTATGACTATAATAAAAATATCGACTATTATCATCATGACGACGTGATATTATAATATTATATAGAACGCACGTTTTGACGTAATACATTAAAATTATAACGGCTATTATATAATGGTCATTTTTTTTTTGTTTCTTGATTATGCATAATTTTTGTTCGTTTGTGTTAAAAAAAAAAAAATTAATTTACTTAGGTATTTTATCTTGGATCGGATTTAAAGAGCTACCGTATTTCCCCTGGAGCAGCGCCAGCACATAGGTGTTACGGGACCCGTCAGAATAGAGTGGGGTAGGGGTTTTCTGAGTCAACTGGGTGGTGTCTATAAAAGGTTCGACGTAACACGAACCCGACCGAGTGGTTCGTAACAAAATTATTTCGGGAACTCAGAACGTCCGTCTTCCCTCTCTGCACAGTAACAGCAGCCGATGCTCTGGAGAGTGGTCACGTCTCAACACGCCCATTTGGCAAATCAAATATCTTTTTTTTTTTATTAAAACAACAACTTGCGTGCAGAACGGACTATAATATCATATGTTGTGTTGAGATGCTTTTTTTTTTAATTTTAACGTATTTTTATCGGAATTATTATTTTATTTTTACCTACTTATTGTAAATACAATTTAAAACTATCTAGGTACTTATAGTATGAACAAATTTAATTTTTTTTTAAATAATTGATCTTAGGGTTTTTATTGGTTTTTCACACAAACATTTTATATGCAATAACTTTTAGTTGAAACATATAAATTTAATATTTCAATGATTACCTTATGTCAACACAAGGAATTTTATAAAAAAACTAAAAAAGTACCTACGCAGTTTTTTTTTCGAAATTCGCCTACATCAATAAAGTGATATACCTAGCTTGGTAGTCGGTACATTATTAGTGGTGTATCATTATTTCTAATTTTTAACGAAACAATTCTAGCATTCAAATAGATTTTGTACTGCTATTTAGGGAGTTTTGTCAAGCAAATTACTGCAGCTTACATGGAATTAAAAAATATATTATTTACAATATAGAGATTAAAGTGATATCGTATAAATGTCCTGAACCTATTAACAACCCGAAAACTACAAATTTTATATGATCGAAAGGCTTATAACTTATAAGATAAGGGAGTCTTATAAGGAGGTCAAGCCAAGTGAGACCTCCCTTAAATATCTGATCAGATTGATACATTTTGAAAATATTTATGAACTAATTTTGATTTTTTGAGTATTTACATTTTTAAAAACTCACTATACATTAAGAACTAAGTTGATACAGCTCAAATAAAGCTAAAATATTGACTTGTCACGAGGTATAAAGTGTGATAAGTTATCAACACTCTATGAATACTCAGATATTTCTGATAAAATATTCATACGTTTCTACAAATTAAAAACTTAAAATAATTATTAGTTATTACAAGATATTATATAATACTAAATACAGTATTATTATACATATTATTAATATTTAATTCTAAAAATAATATTTATTTAATTGTTTATATTAAATACAAACTTTTACACTCGATTAATAATATGATCATCTTTGGGAATAGAAAATTTGTGTTTCGCTATAGGCCATAGGGGAATATATTATGTTCGTATTTTAATCTAAGTAGCAAAACAATGACCTAATTTCATGTGTAAACCATGTCTAACTTTTTTTGTTGTTTATCTTTTATTTTTTATTTTTATTCGATTGCGTCTAACATCTTTCGTACAGTTACATCCAACATTGAACAGCATGTATATATCATGACTTATTTAGTCTATTTTAAGAATTTTGTAAAGAATCAGCATTCTAGCATAACGAAAAAATGTAATTATTTTTAAGTATTAAGTGATATATTTTTAACTATTAAATGTCATAATTGTTTTATTATTTATATTTTTAAGTAAAATATATTTTTAAGCATTACATTTTTAAAATTGTAATCAAGATAACATAAAAAACGTTTGAGAACGGGTAATTTAAAATTGTATTTATATTTCAATATTTATTGCGTTAGAATTTATTCGTAACTTTGAATATGATTAACTAGTATATTCAAAACTCGTAACTCAAATCTCCCAGTGGTATTTAACAAAATTGATGTATAATTTATATTTAAGATTCTGAGTGGAGCGATGAATGTATTGATTTTACAATAATGTCTTGTTGTTTTTTTAAGTATGTGTACACGATTTATGGCAGAAAAAAATGTTTCGTTTCGATCTTCAAGTTTGAGGGTGTTGTCGGATACAAATTGGATCTAGTTCGTTCTTTTGAGAGGTCAGATTATTTCCAGAAATATTAAAGTAATTGGGGGGGGGGGGGAAACCAGTTTTCGTCAAAATCGATTTTGTTTTTTTTAGGAAAAAGACACTTAATGTTCACCAAATGTTTATATTAGCATTTTCTATAAATAATACAATTTTCAAAATATTTTGATGCTTTTTAAGCATCATTGACATTTTTGATGTTTTTTAGTTTTTATTTTCTATAAATGTCGATAAATTTTTTTTCGATTTTCAAAAACCTTGTAAATTCAATACATAGTTCCTCATAAGTTATTGTTTCTAGATTTTAAAATAAGCGTAATTCTACAAATATTTTTTATGAGTTTACGAAGTTTACATTTTAGTGAAATAGGATTAAATTCACTCACAAACTAACATTTTCTCATAAAACGATTTTATTATTTTGTTGTAATTCAAACAATATAAATAACCTTAAATATTCGAAAATTTCAATTTTTTTGAGCTAGGTACAAAACATTTGACATTTTTTATTTTTTTTTTTATAAATAGGTATTAATTATAAGTTTAGATTTTGATGAAAATTATATATTTAAACAAAGAATAACAACTGTAGTTATTTTGTTGCAATTAAAAAAATATTTTTTGTGGGGATTTTGAAACTTTTGTATGTATTTATTATTATATTTCATATATATACCCACACAATGACATTTTCAAAAAATGTAGATTAATTTTATGGTAACGCCTATTTATGGTTTATACCTGATTAGTGATTATTTATCGTGAAATACATTACTACCATTATTTTTAGCAATTTATTTATATCGTAATAATAGGCAAACAGTTCTGTATCCACTCAGACTTGTTTTTAGTATGAATGATCCATCATTGAATTCAAATTCATCCATTTAGTAACCTATTCAATGACGAGTTAATGCACTTAACTTTTACAGTACAGCACAGCGGTTACCAACATTCAGAGGCGTGCGCTGGGGGGATGTCCCCCCCCCTCCCACCGAAAGGTCGTTTTTGGTTGGTCTTTGACGTGGTTACGGTTTATTCTAAAGTGAACTCGCGATATAACGAATTTCAAGGGACCGAGGAAAAAGTTCGGTTCATCAAAAGTTTGTTATATCGAAAGAATAATTCAATTAATTCATTTTAACAAGATTTTAAAAAAAATTCCAAATTAATATTTTATTAGATTACATATATCAAGTCAGTGGTCAAATCAGAAAAATTATGTGACAGATTATAAATTAATTTTTTTATAAAAGCCAGAAGAATTAATTTCCCCCTCGATTTTTTTTTTTTTGTTTATTAAATGTTTTATTCAATCTGTTGCAAAAAGAACAATAAGAACAATTGAGGAATAGATAGAAAAAAAAAATAAAAAAATAAATAAAAATAAAATAAAATAACTAGATGAATATCCCCCTCGATTTGATTTTTTTTTGTTATTTTAATAATGATTAAAGTAATACATTTTTGTTATTCTGGTTTATGACATTCCCCTCCCACCCCAATCAAATTCCTGCGCCAGCCAATGACTGCATTCCTCATTTTTTCTGTTTATTTTCAATAATTACCAATAATTTAGATTTAAAAAATAGACTGTGATTGTTATTTATGTTTGTGTTTATATAGTCATATTATAGTTGTATAGTTTATATAGTTATTGGCACATCTACTATAATATTTTAACTGCCTAAATAATAAATATTAAAAAACAATAAATCTTAAAAAGACCTCTCGTAGTTTGACTTTATAATGAGTAATGATTTTTTCAAAAAATTGTACTATATTTTAATAGGTACTGCAAAAAATAAAAAATACTATTATTATACATAACGAATTGGATAGGCACTGGGGCTGAAACTTTAAAGCTGCATCCCAAGTCTTAACATTACTATTTATTTTCGAAATCTTAAAATAATTAAATCACACTTTCATAGTTAATAATTAATTTATAGGTATAATGGCTACACCTGTCGATGTGTTTCTTGACCAACCGACAAACAAAAAAATAAAACTGATTCACTATAAATCGGAAGTATAATTTTGTCGTTCTTTTTTATACAAGTCTCTAAACAAAGGTCCACATCTGGCCCACTGACAATTGTTTACTGGTTCGCTAACTGCAGTGAATAATCCCAAAATGAACTATTGATATTATTAACTTGTTTATTCTTTCTTATTTTTTTTTATGAAGTTATTTTATAGTCTTTCATTAAAGTACTTAATACATTAAATATTTAAAAAAACAACAATGCCTAAATTTTTTTTTTAAAAAACAACCGTCAAAAATTTGTATTTACTTATTTCATATTCATATCGTTTAAATTTTCTATAAATTCTTAAAATTGTAAAAACGATAATTATTGCTTAATCTTTATTTATATTTTGGACCGTTTTAAATTATTTTAATATATGGCTCTTAAGCAAAAAAAGTTTGGAGACTCTTGGTAGTTCTCATCGGCGGTGCTAGCCTTTTTTATTAACAGAATAAGTAAAACGTTTAAAATTTAATCTTTTAACAGAATTGATATATTGTAATTTTTCTATGAATAGAGCTATGAAATGTATTAAAATTTGATCAAATATGTATAACAATCTTCGCATTATAAACAAGGGTATTCTAAAAAAAATTCTTCATTGTACGGCAGTAGTCACAAAAATACACACAATTTGATGGATCATTTCCAAAATCCTACCTAAACATCTTGGTAAAATTGCAAAAATAATACAAACATATCAAATTTAATTTATTATTATTGCATGTACTTGCTCTAAAAATTTTCACTATCGACCAAATATAAACATTCATCATTTTAAAAATAAAATAAGTGCAATGATATCGCCGTACGAATAATTGAAATATACCCAACTTTAGGCTACGACGAATTCTAATTAAATTATATCAGTTTTACATTATATAATACCTTTTATTGTTATTACGCAATATCTAATTTAAATTTATTTTATCGGTTTTTCGTTAACCTCAATTTATCGGCTGAACAATTATTATTATTTCAAGGGTTTGTGAAATGCAGTTCTTGCCATCTTTTATCATATAAAAATAAAACGATTGTGATGTAATCTACACTAATACGAGACTAAATTATAGTCTTTGTTTGTAGGTGGGCTAAAATTTACTCAACACGAGCGCATGTTATGTTTAAATAATTTTGTTTATTGATTCAGCTGAAGTATTATACAGAGTGATTCACCCAATCACCCTATTTTTTAAAAGTAAAATTGACTTATTATCTTTAGTATACAAATATAAATAATTCAAAAACTACTAATTTAAATTTAGATTTGAATACATCAATATTTTCAAAATAATCACCTGCTCAAAAATGTGGAGGAAACTAATTCTTATTTGAAAAAAAAAGTTGGTAGGTAGGTATCAGTACAGAATGATGCTCTTTAACTCTTTCCAGTACAGGGCGGAAAATGAAAATGGTAACTTAGATGCACGGCAATTTATTATACCAAATCTAAGTATTTGAAAGTATGGTCCATAATAATATTTATTAATTACAAAAATTAGAAGGAATGGTGAATCAGCCTGTACAATAATATAGCGTTTAGACAATAATTAAGAAATATAGATATAATTAAATAACAGAATAAAAATCAAATTATATAATAATTAATATGTTGTAAGTAGATAATGAATTAAAGTTAAATTGTGTACAATGAATTGTGTATGTAACCTACATAACTAAAATTATATAATAATAATATTTATATTTAATTTAAAACAATTATTTCACATGTTCGACAAAACGTTCGATCTGATACTGCACACGCAACACACTTTACTTCCCCGAAAGTTTCAAAATATAGAGGATTTAGTATTTTTTCTTGGGGAAGAGGTGTATTTGTACAAAGCTCTGTCCTCCCTTAACCCCCTCCCTCAACGGAGTTTCCATAAAACTGTGATTATTTAATAACATTATACCACAATGAATGCCTATAAAGAATTTCTACTCTTCATGCATTATAATATAAACCATTACCTGTGAGCATACATAGACTTATGAACTTATAGGTCCATGCCTATGAGAGAATAAATAGTTTTTTTTATTATGAAACAAAACTTTACCTATAATTACAAAATATATAGGTATGTTGCATCTAAACGTTAATAATTATTATTACTAACTTTATATTTTTTTTATTTATGCATAGTCATAGTCGTAGACCATAGTCATTATTCATAAACATTTAAAACACAAAATCCAACCTTTAATTTTTTTAAACGTTACTCATCAATTATTTCATCTGTCATAATTTTGATACTCCGCCATTTCTGTGACACACATGTGTATATGTCGATGAGCAAACTCATTTTGTCTATTCTTATTGCTTACCTTATCACTATATGAGTTCGTCCAATTAGTTTATAGGGTGGCTCCGCGGTTGTACATTTTTGTGCACCCTAACGACGCCTCGCCAGTACATGATATGTAAACTAGCTTTCGTTATGGAAATTAGTGGCGGGTGTCGGAGGGGGCAATCAATGCTGTATACCTATATTATTTGTCAATGCTGTATGTATTATTTGTTAATAAACAAACATATTATAGAGCAGGGGTGTCTTGTGTCCAACCCGCGGCCAGTGATAGGTTTTTATGTGGCCCTAACATTTAATAGTATTAGTATTATAATATAATACTAATATTAAATACTATATATTATATTTATATAGTATTTAATAGTAGGTATGTGAATGTCAGAATGTGTATTATCGTTATCACAACGATAGCGAAAAAATAAAATGTATTATTAAAAAAATGTGTGTGGCCCACGAAAACTTCTACTTACTTAACGCGGCCCGGTTTTCCCAAAATGTTAGACCACCCCCTTTATAGGGTATAGAGTTTAGTTATGTTATAGATTTTTGTAGAACCTACTTGTCAGTGACATGGCGAACTTGAATTTTTTCATTGTCTACTGTCTAGTCGGCTAGTATTTCACACACCCTGCATTACCTACTAATAACCGGATAAAAGTTTTTTGTTACAAATTCACCGTCATATATCAATTGTAACTCCGTGTCGTTGTTTTCACTAAAATATATAGGTGCTATCTTTAGGTAGTTACAGTGGCGCCGAAGGACTAAAAATTTAGTAGGGTGAAAAATATTTGAAAAGGCCACAATATCTAAATATCGGATTCAATGGCATACAGGGGGGGGGGTGGTTAGTGGTTTTAACCCAAAAAATATTGATGTTCAATTTTAAAAGAAAATGTAAATTACTATTATCTTAATATTCTTAATGACTTAATACCTAGTACAAAATGTATATTAATAAATAGTAAATCACTAAATCCTAATATATACTTAATAGGTATAGAATATTTTTTATGGTTTCGAATAATGAAAACTGATTACTGTGTAAAAACTAATTAATACATATTTACTATACATAATAAATTTATACGTATTAATTAATATAAATCATTATTTCTACGCACTAACCAATAACCATATAAGAAACATAGATGGTTAAATGTCTATATTAATCATTTTATAGTGCACAGTGCACACAATAGATAAACAACATTGTAGTAAGATGGCGCGCGTTTTCCTCGTCGGTATGGCGCGTATGGGCCTAACCAATGTAAACTGAAACGCGGCGTATGTGAAACGGGCCTTAGAGAGTAGGTACCTAATACCTATAGGCTTTAAATTCGTAATGAAGCTTTCATACGGTTAGGTAAACTTCGACCCGGTATGATGCGGCCCCATCTTAAATTTTCAAACGATGTCGGGCCAGGGAACGACCTCAATGTAGGGTTCGGCGCCACTACCGTAAACACTACCGTAGTTAATATCTACTAAATTATCACCTAAAGGTCATTATACTCTCGACTTAAGAAACTCAAAGGTGGTTGCCTTTCGATTACTCCCTCGTCATGCCACTGAGTACTAGTAATTGTGTATTATAAAATAATATACAGTTTTCAGGCTCTGATTGGACTGTCGAGCTACCGAGCCAATCTCGGTGAGCCGTTCAAAATATGGCAGATCATGAGTTTAGCAGTAATTTTTTTATGATATTGAGAAACTATATTACAAACATTAGTAGAAAATATAATTTAATCAAATTATTAAACCGTGCAGGGTATAGCAGTATCTGTAGCCTGTAGCTGTATCAAATGTTATAATTCTTAAAACTCGATGTGCCGGGTACCTTTCCTATCTGGCACTGACGGTATGTAATCGGTACCTATATAAATTTAGAATATTAATGCAGGGTTAGGTATTATTTAGGTAAAAACTTGATTAATTAATTATTGACCATTATCAGTGATCATTTATTCGTTAAATGTTTAGTGACTATTTATGCAACCCGATATAAATGTTTATTTTCTCATTCTCAACATTGGACATTTGAGCATTAATTATTATATTTTATTACCTATAGTAGGGATTTTATTACTAGAGACTTCTAGGAGTTTGCACGTTTTTCAATAATCATTCAAAACATTGCTAAGTTATACAGAAATTTGTTTCATAACAATTAACAATACGAGCTTATATTTAAAATGTATAGTTGCATATTATTTTACATATTTGATCTTTTTTCATTTGAAAATGCATATTTGACCATATTTTTTAATAATATAAAGGTTTAAGTCTTATAAATATTTTATAAAAAAAAACATAGTTTTAAATAGATTTCCTGGACCTGAGATATTATTTTTATGGTTTTATTTACATGAGATTAGTGTTTGTGTTATCCTCACTCGCATTATTACTTATTGATAGGTACATCGTTTACATGACTCCCGATAGTAAAAAAAACAATTACATAATACAAATTATAATCGTGTAAATATTATCTAGATATTAAAATAAAAAGGTTTTATTAAATAGTATGAATTTTTTTTAAACGCATAGTTTAATAGCATATTTAGTGATTTTTTAAGGCATAAATGCATGCTTATTTTAAGGTTTTTTATGGCATAAAGTCCTTAGCTCTATTTATTACTGTTAAGTGTTAGTTGACAATTTGACATTCGTCGATTAAATATCACAAACTACTACGGACGAGTGTCTTTTCTGCATTATAAAAAAATCTATCTACAAATAAATATTTTCTTAGAATGCGTTGAAAAAATTATGTAAAAAATAAAATCGTCAAGTGGGTGGTCTCCCGATTCATCCCCCTTATCACTTCCCACAGACGAATATGACTAATATTAAACAGTACAGTACTATTATTATAGAAAAACGTAAGTTGCAATTTACGTACTGTGACTCATACAGAAGTTTACAACAAATTGGACTATTGACCATATCATTTAAAAAAAAATGTGAACAAATTGTATTCTATTTTGTTAAACATATTATAAACAATTATAAGATCATAGGTTAAATATAGGTTGTAGTATACTCAAACTACAGTTTAAAAAAAACAGTACTACACTTTGTACACCTACTAATTATTTTATGTTTGCAGTCACAATAATATAAAAAGTGCATTAATAGATTAACGAGCTCTATCTGTAGACGATAAGATAAAGTAACAAAAGTTTTGCATGTTGTTTAATAGATAGCGCACAAGTTCATAGAAAAGATCTTTTTTCTTTTCCATAAAACCGTGACGGTTTGTTTTGCTGAAACGTTTAACTTTTTCTTCAAAATATGGCAATTTGACGGTTTTTGAAGCTTAGTCTTTTTTTGTATATTTCACCACATAGTTATGAAAACGAAAATCTCTAAAATTAATAAAAAATATCTATTAATATATTTTATTCATTTTATTTACAGACAATTAAGTTGATTATTATTTTTTTTTTAAATTATTTATAGGAAAATGTTATGTTTCATAACCACTTAACATAGTAAATCTACGTGTTTAAATTGACATTGTTATTGGATACAAATATGTATTGTTACAATTATTATTTAAATTTTACTTCAATTATAAAAAAAATGGATGTATGACTTGCACTAGCATAACTTTATAGGCCATCCGTCAAGATTTATTTTTTGAAATTTAAACTCAGAAATCAAAATATAATAATAGGTAAGTATATATTTAAAAATTAGAGTTAATTGTATTCTCTATTCTAGGTCGTTTATATTTTTTTTAATGTTTTTGTCTTGTAAAATGTAATTAAAGATAGCAACAATATTGTTACTAGGTATATATACTTATTTCTTGGAATATGATCCATCCTGGTTTTGGACATAGGTACGTTGTCTATAAATTTCTTCCACAGATCAGACATATCTTTATGTCTCAAAAATGACAATTCATCGGTAGTTTTTCTTTGGTATTCTGTATTTAATGGCATGGGTAAAATATCATATCCTGGACAAACTATCTGTGGCGGATCAAATTTGTGATCATTATAACTTGGCAATGCAACTAAAAAGTTAAATTAATGTTTAAAATGTTAATAGTCTTTTGAATACTTTGTAAATGGATACAAAATCAGTACCTAATTATAATCATAAGCAAGGAATATAAAATATTAATTGTTACTAATTATTACTTAGTCAAGTATATACTCAGACAATTTTTTAATATTATAAAATGCTTATAGATTAATATTACATTCAATAATTTTCCAAACAAAAGTAAATAATATCACTTTAATAGACTATTATTATTATCCTAAGTAGGTTAAAAGTAGGTATAAAAAGTTGAATAACTCAACATTTTGATTCAAATTTCAGTTACATTACGTTAAAATTTTCAGAAAAGTCATCTAATTCACAATTTGCATTAAAACATGTAAGTATGAAAAACCAATGTTCCAATTGCCACAGAAAACTCCTTAAATGTTGTGATAAATATAAGTATAATGCCTTTAACTACACTTAACCATTCTAAAAATCAGAATTTTAATATATGCATCATTTTAACTTACAAACCTTCCATTTGGGGAGAGCTCACTAGCATGCTTAGAAAATCAACTCATATATTATATTGATTAGATTGGTTTCAAAATAAGCTACTTATAAAAAACTTTGGATTCAATTTCAATCCTTAACTAAAAGAATGAGATTGTTATCATAAAAATATTTTATCATCAATAATTATTTAAAAAAAAAAAATTGAAATCCACATGTCTATAAATAGCTCAAAAAGGATCGAAGTATTTTGAAAATTGTACCATATAATATATGTATAGAAAATGCTAATATAAACATTTGGTGAACATTGAAAGTATCTACGGTAATTCGTTATTGAATTACAACAAAATATGAAAATCGATTTTGCGTACCTAATATTTCTCGATTTTCCTTAATTATTTTTGTTTTTCCTAATTATTATAAGAATAGTAGGTACTGAGAATTTGATAATCTAATTAATTTTACTGCTCCAAAATGCGATGACAGAAACAAGAAAAAAAACACAAATCAATATACAAGTATTCATTGCTCCATTCAGAATCTAAGAGGAACTACTTATTACTGAAAAATGGACCTCTCCCCCCCCCCTTCATAACAAATTTCTGGACATGCCACTGCAGAACACAAAAACAGGCCAAATTCAATTTATTTATGATTTAATGTCTGTTCTACTAACAGCTCCTTTTAAATCAAGTTGAAGTGTAGAAAATAATGAATTTTTTGTGTTATGAACAATTTTTGTATGAGAGACTAATAAGTCTCTTTTCAAAAATTTGGAATTTTTTTAACTCTAGTTTTTTATGATAAGTCTGTTCATGTTTTGATTGCATATTATTATGATGATAACTATTAATATGTGTGCTCTACCAATCTTGAAGTTTATGATGTGCTTTATTTAACTTAAACAACATAATATTTCATCTTATAAAAATAAAATGTATACCTAATCCTAGCGGCAATGTACTCCCTGAAAGTTCATCACTAAGTTTTCCCTGTACATTTTCAATATCGCGCCTTCGAAATGTACATTGAACTGGATTGTATAAGTTTGATTTCACCCCAGCTAGTTTTATTCTAGGAAGGTTTTCTGATAGTAATTCTGGCTTTAGTTTATCCGTTTTACTGTATTGACAGCCACCAATCAAAGAGTCTCCGAGGCGTTCTGACGTACTTTGTTTTGGGTTTTCAACTTCGGCTTTTACGACCTGTAATTTAATTGTTATTTAATTCTTAAATAATAATGCAAATTTTGTAAGTAATAAAAAAACGAGAATCACATCGGCAGCATCGGTCACAGCGTACATTGTGATCATATCAAACCTAATAATTATCCCTATTTCGCACCTACGTTGAGTGTGTTTTTCGTAATTTAATTTTATAAAAAAAATAGTTTATAATGTACACATATTGTGTCCTTGGTTACTCTTAAAGGAAAAAAAGTTTAGTTTTGTTGTTTACGGGGGGTAAAAATGTAATTGAGTGTAAAAAGTGCAAAAAATTGCCAACGGCACGTAGTGTTCCCAAGCGGTCACCCATCCAAGTACTAACTACGCCCGACGTTGCTTAACTTCAGTGATCGGACGAGAACTGGTGTATTCAACGTGGTATGGTCGTTGGCGAAGGATTGTTGATTTTCAACTAAATTTAAATGTTTTAAAGCTATATCAGTATACCAAGCTGTTACAATACTGCACGGTTAATATAATAATATAATATTTTTAAACTATTTTATTTTGTAGAAACAATGATCAACGTTTATCACTAGCCACAGTATTGCAGAAATTATGTGTAACATATTAACATAATATTATTGAGAATGAGAAACCAACAGTGAAGAAACAGAAACCCACCTCACTTGGCATAGATAATATTTATAACTATAAAAATTAAAATTCAGTGTTTCAAAATAGGTACGCAAAAGCTAATTTGCGAGGTACTTACTGGCTTCTGTGAGTAATGTCCATTATTATGCTGTACCTATACTTAATATTATAAGAATACGACATCATATCGTAGGTACCTATTGGCTATTTTTTTTATTATAATAATATAATTTACCAATGTTGAACAATTAAAAAATTACCTAACTAATAAAATATAATAATGATATTATTCATGATTAAAGATAGTATCTTTAATCGTGATTATCACTATCTCTTAACAGTTGTTTTGTAAACACACATCACATGTGACAAGATGCAGTTTTTGTTGCCTACAAACTGTTTAAAAGGCGTTTCAGTGTCTTAGAATAATTAGATACCATATTATTATTGAAATACCTAGTTTTATTTAAAGTCATTATCTAAAGGCATGCCCGTTACAAACTAAATAAAAATTGTATTTTGTTAAATAGTAATAATATCAATAATATACATTTCATAAAATATTACGCAGGTAAAATATAACGTAGGAACCTAATCGAAAGCTGATATAATTATCGAATTCACAACTACTATAACAGTAGGTAATTTTTGGCCTTTGGGCGTGTAACCGAGTAAGTGACAATATTTACAATAATAATTATCGATTTTGTTAGTTACTTACATTGTATTTTATTACAATAATATTAAAACCGATTAACATTTATTTAGATAGTTTAAATGTATTCAATAGTATAGGTAATATTTAAATATATATTATTCAACGCTGAGATGTTTATAGTTTCAGTTCTATGAACTAGCTTATTTACATCCTAAATTCTCCTAGGCCTAGTATGATATATCGATCGGTATTTAAAGATTGGAGTGATCCACACTCAGGCCGTATATGTGTACTGCGTGTACTTAGTTAGAAATATTTTGGGTAGGGATAACGTAAAAATCTTTAAAAATACAATACCCACTAATAACGTTGTTTTACGTTACTAATCAAATTCAAATGAATAAATAGTCTTTAAAAATTATTTGTCACTAAGAAAACGAATCATCGAGAATTTGACAGCGGCTTACGACTGACGTAGTTTAACTAAGGTTTTTAACACGCCATGTTTTTATTAGCGGCCTTAAAATATATTTTCTATTAGTAGCTTGCCTTTTAAGTTTATTTTTAACGATATCAAAACTAAACACTCAGGCTTTTTAAATAAAATAGTTAAATTACTACATTCATAAAGATTATTATATTATATATTTATATGTTATAATACTATTTATTGACAATAACTCTTGAGCAATAAACGTTTTGCTTTTTTAATTTGTACATAATTAATCTTCGTTCAGTATTTTATATTATTTATGAATGTGAACACAATATTCATTTTCTAATTTATTACTATTTAAGTTTAGATCACATTGTCGGTAACACCTATTCAATGCTAAGGAACGAAGTGAAAGAGATGGATTAATGTTTTTTTCCCCGAATAAAAGATAATTGTGTAGTCATTCAAAACAATTCTAGTGTAGGTTACTACAACCTATTCAATTGTGAGTGGGTGAAATAAACGGAAATTTATTTAATACTTTATATGTGGTACAACATTTTATATTCAATAGCAACTAGTAACGCTCATACCTAATACATTTTTTAGTAGGTATATACGAAAAAAGTGTTAACTCCTAAATAGTAAATTATAATACATATAGGTATATCTAGGTAATAAATATAAATATAAATGGTTGGTAATTTGAAATATTGATGAATATTTGATGTAATTATGTAAAATAAACATAACATAATAGGTATATATTCATTGTTTTATTTTATTCCTAAAAATGTAATTTTGTGGATACGTGATTTCAGATCTTAACTATAATAATACATTTATACTTAATTTATAGTAGTCACCGCGTTTGTTTTTGTCAAAATGTAATAATAAAAGATAAAATTGTATATATAAAAGACAATATTTTAATGATAATACCTATAATTATGCTATAGTAACTGATCACTTATCAGGGATAATTAATGAGTAATAAATAACGATGTAATCAACATTATAAATAATCACATTGTAGATATTACTTACTTGGTATAGCTGGTTATCTATTTTATTATTTTATAAATATTTGTAATAAGATTTATTAGGTTAATGACTGTTTAAGAAATTAGGTTTTTAATATTTTTTAGTCAGAACAACTTTATATTGTGAAGAGTTTGAAATGTTTTTATTTAGTATTTACAATAATTAGTAGAATTAATAAGCTTAGAAACTAAAAATTAAATTAATTGCTAAATAAAAGACTGGTTCAAGGCATACGATTTATTTTATTTTTTATGAATACCTACATAGGTTAATATTACATAATTTAATTAATTAAACTGTTTAAAAATATGAAAGGTTATATGGTATTTAAAAATATATATCACGGTCTTATAAAGATACTTTAAATATAACTGTTTTATGTGTTAGGTTAACTGTACCAGGCACTATTGTTAGGATTTTTCCCTACTGCAGAAATATAATTTTGTTACAGTGACTTGTATACATACTTTCGTATGTTATGATTAAACATAATACATTGCATAATAAGTATTTCTTGGCTCAAAGTTTTTGAAATAATATTTTTAGATAGGTATTTAAGTTTTAATAAATTACATTTTAATTTAACTAATTGAATACACATTAGAGTACATAAGAATTAATTCAATTAATTTTACAATTCGTAGTTTATCTTTGCATAATATAAAATGGGAAAATGTTTGTTGTTAACAATTGTGGACTTAAACACAAAATAGTATAGGTATTGCATTTGATATTTGAAGATTTTAAAAAATAAAATAAGTGATTAATTCTCGTTTAATTGCATGTTATTATTTTTTTTAGCTAGTACATCATAGTTATTTTATTTTTTAAATTCATAGATGTGCAAATATACTCAAAATAAATCATTTTTAATATCTGTATTCGTTTTGAAAATATAGTTTATGATAAATGAAAAAAAATTAAAAGTATACGTATCATATCAAATACATTTTGGCTTGAAAAATGCGTAGTTGTACAGTAATTATGGTGTTTTGGCAGTTTCTACTGCGGAACAGAACATATTGTATTCTCGGACGGATATATGTTGGTCCGGGGATAGAAGAGATTCATAATAGACAGATTGCTTGTGTGCCAAATTTCTACAAATGCAGCCTAAATGGACCATAATGTAATTTAACGTCTTACCAGACACACAGACTGTGTTCGCTTTTCCTAGTTCTCGGTTTATAGTCGCTGAAGTTTGTAGTTGTATAGGTACATCTAAACAGAACGTTCCGTTGTTTATTCTAAACTTTACACTTTAAATTAATAATTTGCTACGCTCAAATTTAATGATTTCATTATCTTATAAAAACAATCATTTTTAATATAATTTATTTTTATTTTTCTACTAAAAAAAAATCAATAGAAAATCGTTAAATATTATTTTTATTTGAAATTAAATTTAAATTTAAACTGTATTTGTCCGAAGGTCTCAAGCATTTCATTAGCAATTACCCAATATGAGTTCCACGAGTTCTACATATGTATCATTTTCGTGTTTTTAAATCGCATTTGGCTTCAAGTTCGCACTAGGCACTTTCAGTTGAATATAAAAATAACCATTACGGGATCAGTGGACGTGGAGTTGGCCCGTATTCAATACTCCGGTGCACATTGCGTTGTTGACATTTCATATCCAGCAGTCGTACTGTAGCTATACGTCTTGATAATATGCAAATGTAATCATGACTTCGTCGTATAGAAACTCACGAGTAAGTAATCTAATTAAATTATTGTATTTATATAATTTGTTTTTGTTTTGTTATAATCTAAAACCTATTTTATTAATTTATTAATAGCCACCATGGAGATCTCCGAATCAGAGTTACACATCGGCTCCAGAACGTCCTACTACTTTAGTAAGTACAATATTTTTATTTAAATATTTCAAAATTTTTTAAAATATTAATTTTTTCAATCATTTTAGGGAACAAGTACAAACCGTTTTTTAAGTGGAAGTTCGTACAGGGCTTTAACCGGGAATTCAGCACTGCCAACTCGTACGTACGGCGATTCAAGCTCCGTTACTGCACTAAAAGACAAATTTTCTTCCATCGCGAGGGACAAAGCTGTATTAGCTGATAAAAGAATGAGAGTGGCATCATCAGGTTTTGGTAACAAACCTACTCTGAGAACTGGAAGTGCTAGCCGCTTCGGTGCGCCGATTGTTCGAAGTCCGATTAAGGAACAATCTGTAACAGTTTTTGGAGTATGCAATGTACCAGATATAGAAGCAGATACTCCGGTGGATATTATGGTATCAGTAGTCACTCGGAGTACGTCACCTACACCGCCTGCTCATAGCACATTTCTACGAAGTAAGCACGCTGGACAACAAGAATTTACCATGTTAATGGTACCACGAAAATATGAAAGAGGAGTGGATGTCAATTTACAAACCGATGAAAGATTCCTTCGCAACATGCCTAGTTTAAAAGTAGTATCTTCAATTCCTATACCTAGGTATGTCGGTAGTAGGTCAGGCTATAATTATTCGAAATCCAAAGACTCTGGATCAACCAGTGATAATTCAGGTACGTTATTAATTATATACTTTAAAAAACAAAAACATAATAGTTAAAATTTGTTTAAGGTCAAGAACAAGATTCGTATCTTTCTGACTCATCTAGCCATAGTAAAAGTCGTTCAAGTGGTGCAGAGACATCAAAATTACCACAACCAAACTGGAATAGAAACAGAACTTTGGAAAAAAATCGAGAAGAATCTGGCATTAGTCGCTCTCCATCACTTTCCAGTACTGCGGAAGAAAAACCACCAACGGGTCGAAAAATTGAAGAACCTAAATTAGTTACAGTTAGGAGTATTGCACCAATTTCTGGAATTGCAGTTATATCCGATGCACCCAAACTACAATATCCGTTGAGGAAAATGGATTCTTCCGATCAAGCCTGGTGGTTACAAGATTCGGAAAATAATAATGAAGAACCAAATACATGTACAAATACAGATTACGATTTAAATATGAACAACACGCTGACTAAAATCCCTTCATATAATATAAGAAAAATGGATTCTTCAGATAGAAACCGGTGGTTACAAGAAGCTGAACAAGCTGATAATAATGATGGGCCATTGTCGTGCGCAGAAAGTATTTCTTATTCAGAATCAACAAAGAGTAACTCTACATCAAGTAAAAGTCATTCATATGGAATCAGAAAAGTTGATTCTTCCGATAGAAATCTATGGTTACGAGAAGCAGTTCAAGAAGATTTAAAAAATGAAAAACCAAAACCATGTGCTCACAATATTTCAAATGCCGAATGTATTGATAGTAATACTCAATCAAATATTGAAGGCCAATGCTTGAAAGATATTGAAACTCGAGGCTCTATATTATATATTGATAGTGTTTCAAATCCAGATACACATACCAGTCATTCTCTATCATCTAAAAATGAAACATATAGCGTTAGAAAAATGGATTCATTTGATACGCCATGGTGGTTATCAGAAGAAAAAAGTTCATGTGCAAGTGATGAATTTAAATTAAGCTCAAATATAATAGAGCTTAGAAAAAGTGACCATTCTCAAACAAAAAGTCCAGAAATAACGGTATCATATGGAGTCAGAAAAATGGATTCATTTGATAGTCCATGGTGGCTATCTGGAGATGAGGCCAAACAAGTGAACTCATTAAGTGATAAATCAATTAAAAACCAAAGCGTCGAAGAAAATTCCAATGAATTATTTCCTTTTAATTCTGAAAATGATGTAAATATTAATCCATGTGAAAATCAGTGGTGGTTGGAAAATGGCATTGAATCTCAGTTAGAAACCGATTTGACTAATTTAAATGACAATTCAATTATAGATAGATCTGATAATAATTACTATACGTCGACGAAGGAAACAGATTCAATTGATTGGTGGAAAGAAGATTTAAAAAATACAGATGCAAGAAGTACAAGCATTTCAACTGATTGGTCACGGGACGTCCCCGAATCACTTAATCAACATAAAAGTACTCTAACAGATGGTCCTATCAACAATATGACTGGTGTTAGAAAAATGGATTCATTTGATAGCCCATCTTGGTTAGCAAGTGAAGAATCAGAATCCCAAAGTAATGAGCCTAAACAAACTAGTAGTGGTGATGCAGTTAGTTCAAGTTCAAAACAAATAGAAGAACTAGCTGACAGTAGTCCTGATTGGTGGGGAGAAAAAAATCAAAGCGATGATTTCGTCAGAACCAAAAAAACTTCTCTTCGAATAAAAAAAATTGAGAATGTTGTAAATGAAATTCCAGAAATGCCTATCAATAAAATTCAAAAAGAAACAAATTTACAAGACGAGTTGGATCAGTTAATGTTATTTATTGGAGGTTGTCGAAATATTGATGATATACTAGGAAACGAAGAACCTCCACCTGCAGCACCAACAACACCACCAGATACCGACTCAGGTAATATTATTTCACTTTCGTATAATTATGTACATGTGTAAAAACTATAATGTGCTAACCATATTTTAGATGATTGTGTAGAAGTCAGACCTGACCAAGTTCATATTCACGACAGCACAGCCCAGATGTCAACCATACAAAAGAAACTTACAACGGTAAGTGTTAATTTTTTTACTTATTAGTTATTTAGAATCCTATGTAAATATAAAATAGGTTTATTAAGAAGTTTAGTTATTAAATTATTTATCAAGTTTCCAATAATTAATAGTTGGGAGAAATATTATATTGTTTAATATAACGTAAATGATTAAAATTTATTTTATTGCTAGTTTGATTAAATAGATGAATTTTTTTTTTAGCATAAGGGATAAAAATTGTAATTATTTCCAATTTAATCCAAATGTTATAAACTTATAAACGTGTCTTTACAAGATTTAATTTAGGGGATTTTAGAACAACTTGATTATGTAGGTAAAATTTTTGAGTTAGGTATATATAAGGTATAAGCTAATAATGAATAATGAAAGCTAATAAAGTATAATTATATCATTTAATTTTGCTTGTTATAAATTATAATACATTAATAATTAAATCATTCAAACATTACAGTACTTATGTAATGTGTTATTACCTAGGTACTTATTGTATTACATTTCTTGACTTATGTTAGGATTACTAGCTTACTTACTTACTTTAAATTAAATAAAAACAGACTATAAGTCATAAAATGTATTATTAGATGTATTTATAACACTATAAAGTTCAATTATTTTGTTAGTATTTTGTCTTTGGGTATGAAATTTAAAATTTGAAACAATTAAATTTTATATTACTTAAATATCTAAAAAAAAATTATTTATGAAAATATTTTTAGTTTCAAATTTTTAGGTTAAAACTGGAGAACTCTAGTTGTTTTACAGTTTTTTTTTTAAATATTTAAACGCTTTAAATGAATTATTTTAAACAAATTATTATCACTAAATTTTCGAAATGCTTGTAGAGAAGTTTTTGAAAAATATTACAGATTTAAATTTCAATAAAATTATTTTAATATTCCATTTATTTGTTTGAAATATTGAAAATATTTTTAATTTTTGACTAACGTATTAAGAGTTTAAGCTGAAGCCAGAAGGTACATATCAAAAAAGAATGTTAATCACAGTACATGTTTTTCTTAGTTTTTGATGGGTTGTAATAAATTATAATTTATAACAATGTTTTAAAACATTTATTGTTCGGATTTAAACTATGATGAAGTTAATTCATTTTTTCAAAGATATTATTATTATTATATATACTACCTAAAATTTGAATTCATAAAGATACTGACACTTGATTCATTATTACTACATACAAATGATATTTATACTAAAATTGTAATCTAAAGTATTTATGATGACTTCTCTAAGTACTTAAAATGTGAATTATGACTAGCAATTTAGTCAATGCCGAGTTCCGTCAGGGTCATTTTGCAAATGTGACATAATTTATTATCATTTTTAGATTTAAAATAATAATGGGTATAACGCTGTCTAGTGCCTGTTGGGATTATACTGTTATAATTTACAACTTGTTAAGTAGTTAGATTATCGCTCTACAATATTATTTTAGATTCTGAGAGGATCGAGGAATGTATTGATTTTACCATGTTGTGTTTTTTTTTCATATCTGTCATCACATTTTAGGGCAGTAAAAGTGCTCCAATTTTCTTCATCAACTCGTCGGGAAAAACAAAAAAAAAAAATTAAGGAAAAAACGGGAATTTTTACTCAAAGCCAATTTTTGACAAAATTGAATTTTAATTTTAGTGTAGCAAAATAAATAATGGCAGAAGATACATGAACAAAATGTTTATATAAGTATCTTCTATAAACTATTAATGTTTCAATATATTTTGACTTTTTTGAAGCTATTTATAGGCATAATCATATTTCAAGGTTTTTTTTTTTATTATTATCAATAAAAAAATTTTCAATCGGTCAAAACACTTGAAAATTTAATACAAGGTTTTTTGTAAGTAGTTTATCGTGTAACAAAAAAAAAAAATAATATTTTTATATAGTCATTTTAAGTTCAAATTTAGACGAAATTAGATATTTAAATAAAGAATAATGATGTTATTTATTTCGTTTTAATTCAAAAATATTTTTCACGGGTGCTTGAAACTTTTAAAGTATATTATTATATTTTATACTCTTAACTATTTTTTCAAATGCAATGTTTTCTGCAAAAATTAATTCAACCTATTGTATTATTAGTAGTAATATGAATTATTTTATAACAATAATATCCTAATATACCCTTAGTTGTGCTGACAGATCGTCTTCGCTCAGAATCGTTTTTCATATACAATGATTTATATCATTGAATACAAAGATAACACATCTATGAGTGGTACCCACTTGCCGACCTTTTTTGTATCTTTTCTGTAGTTTGTTTTGAATATGTTCATTGTTGTGAATTGGAAATCGTTTTTCATAGAAGCTTCAATCTTGTAATATGAGTATTAACGTAAAAAGTTCAAAGTTCAAAAGAAAAACATTTGTACTTTACAAGATAGGTAGTTCATTTTCTAATTAACTTTGCTAGTTATACATTGTTATAACTTATAACTTAGCTTTTTTTCAGGTAATTTGGGAAAATAATACATTTAATAAAAATTGTGTTTATTCTTATCTATAACTCTATACTTAAAACTATTTTTTTTGGATTAATCACGCTGTAAACAATAGTTTATAATAAAAATAAATCCTTAAATATTCCTTGATCAATGATTTAATCATTTTGTTGACATATACGTGTAGTATTGCCTAGTAATTAGTATTATTACCTAAGCCCCACTGATAGTAAGTAGTAATTATTGGAGAAGATAAGAAGTATTAGTAGAATGAATTTTTAACAAAATGATAAGTTATTATTTTTAAAATAATTGAATGTTTGGACTGTGACCACCCAGATAGTAATTATAAAAAAATTATTAATTCTTTTTAACTAAGTTAATATTTTTCTCCATATTGACTTAAAACTTTTAGAGTTTTTGATTTTCAACTACTTATCAACTGATAACGTAATGTTCTTAACGTTGACTTAACTTAACTTCGTTAACTTGCCAACATTTGCCTATAATTATATTTTACTACATTTATACATATCGTATATTGTTATAAATATAAAACATACTTTTTTTGAAAAATACGTAAAATAATATTATAATTTACTGTATAAATCTACGTAAATAATCATTTGCGTATATATTCTATTTTAGTGACTTTTATTTCAATTTCAAACACATTTCAACACCAAAATATTGGTACCTATACCAAGGTATCTACACGTTAATATATTCAACATAACACGACACTACACTTACTATAACTGACTAAACTTAAAACTACTAAAGCATAAGCCGTACCTACATTATGCTTCGATCGCCTATAGGCAGTGGTATAAATTCAGCAATCACTGGCTATAAGGGGTTATTTTTTTTATAAAGAGTGTGCTTAAAAAATAATTCAGTATATACCTGTAAACGTTAAAAAAAAAATTATATTTTTGTTTCGTATATTATGCTTGGTATAATTATTGTTCTATAGAGTGTAGTTTGCATACGTTATGTTTATCACTGTTACTTATCACAATTCATTATTTTTGTTATTTATTGTTTATATTTGCAGCTGTTGCAGGTATACTTGTATTTTTTTAAATTCTATAATTCAATATAATTCAATATATTACAATAATGGTAGGTATAATACTATGGTAATATTATATTAAACGAAAAACCACTGATAGTGAAACGATTATTATTTAAATTTTATAGTTTCAATAATCACATCGTCTGATATTCTAAGGATTTATGTACCTAATATATATTTCATTATATTTATTATTTTGATCTGAGATGTTCAATACACATTTTTTTATATTGATAAATAATGTTTGTTAAGTATTGGGTAAATATTTTTAAAAATTAAAGCCAAATTGTTATACATATTACTATTTTCTATACATAATAGACACATTTAAAAATATTTTGAGAAAATTAAAATTTTTTTACTCTTGTTGTTGAAAAATAATTTTTTGCTTGGTCAAAAATCTTGAAACTGTAATTAAGGGCCTCGTAAGTCGTTCTATTGCAATTAAAAAAAAATTCGATCTTTAATCCAAATAATTTTTTGGGAATGTTTGAAGTTCAAATTTGTACAGCAACCACCGACATTCCATCCCGAAATTCCATCACATTGCACGTAGCATATATTATGATATAGATTATATATTACAAGGTATAAAAATATAATATGATATACCTACATAATTTTATTATAACTGCGCGTGTGGCATTGCAGGAAAAAAGTAATTGCCTTGACATTAGAATCTTTGGGTGTAATTGTCTTGAAGATAAAATAACCATCGGAGGTTAATAATAATTTAAATACGTCTGTGATGGTATATGTTTACGCCACTCGCGTCCGAGACACAGTTGAATTTCCTATAATAATTTAGACGTGACGCGCGCTCATAATACTTTCACTTAATTCGTTTTCGAGATCTATATTATGTTATCGTCGACGTGTAGGTATGAGGTGTCCATATTATGCATGACTTATATACATAACATTATGCGCCTACAATAATATTATTGTTTTAGATACTGTAGAAGAATGTTTTTCCATACGTATTCGTTCGTACACACAAGACCGCTGTTGTAGTTGCATAATATAATATGTTACGGGCAAAGTAGGAAATCCGGACATTGTATTACGATTTTGGGCCCAAATCTTTGCATTGTGCACAATGCCCCAACATTTTGGGCAATGTAAGAATGATCATTTTAATGCTACAATTTTTCATGAGGGAAAAGTGAATTAATTGCGCACACTTATGACTTAATATATCGAATATGGTACATTATTATTCATATGTAACAAGTATACCTACAGCCTACAGGGTTAGGTGTTGGTCCAACACCTATATAATAATATATTGTATTTGTTTAATACCAAAACATACAAGATACTTATCTATTTTAGGAACAAATATACTTGCATTTATGTAACATAACATTTTAATATATAAATTAATAATAAATAATATCAATTTTATTCGTGTCAATCGCCCTTAGATATCAATATAACATGTTATTCAATAATCAATCGTCGGTACCAAAGCCCTAACAATGATTCAAAGGATAATATATCTATAAGCTATTAATACCTAGGTAACTAATATCAATTGAGGCGTCTTGGTATTTTAAAGTTTTTCATATTTATTTAAGTACCCAGTAAGATTTAGAAATAAGATTCGGCACTGTATACAATGCCTGGACATTCTAAACTTTTTCTTACTTTGCCTTCGAAAATCGGCCATTGGATATAATGCCTAACTTAGTTCTTTGCCCATATTATAAACATTATTTAAAGTATAGGTGGTGGAGGTATATTCCATCGATCGTACCTTATGCCAGTACAGCGATAATTAGGCATACTGTGTATTTATGTAGTAGGTGCCACGAATTCTTGTATAGGAAATTCGTTTCGTCTTTTCGTTTTCGTTTGAATCGAGTTCCCCGATGACGCGTAGTTGTTTAATGCGTGCAATTTTATTAAGGCGACAATAATAACAGTGGCGTACAGATCATTACAAGTGACCAAATGAGTTAAAAAAATAATGATAGTGTATAGACTTTATATAATACGTCTTTGTCTCCTGCAGTCTTCTTCGGCTAAAAACAAAAATGTCTAACGCTGTTATTACCACTGCAGTAGTCTCGGTAATTCGACACACAGCATTATTATAATATGCTGCCGCGGTATTATCAAATTAATTGAGGATTTTTTGAAAACAACGTTTATTATTATTTAAATGTTATTGCTTGTATTATATACATCGTTGTGTATATTATTATAATTACCTATACCTACATTAATGTTAATTTCGTGTTTCAGAACAGTTTGACCTTTGTGTTATGATTTTTTAAATTCATATTGTATTGTGTAATGCTCTGGATGGTAAATCGATGCAAACATATTATTATATTAATGTTTACATTAAGAATTTATATTATTCGACATTATTATGTTTCTGTTTCATTCGTATTGGGCCTTTTTAAGGCTGATAATATATTTTGTTTAGTAATATAAAACTATGTCGTTTAATATATTTTTCGTCGATTTACAATAAAACAACATTTTTAGGACCCTGCGATGGTGAAGTCACTGCCAGATGAGTGGTTTGGTGAAGATCGCGCGCGTGCGCAGTATTTTCGCGGAGGGACGACTCTTTAGGCCTTGGGGTATAATATATCGTACGTTGTATAGAAAATATAATTCTTGCGACCATTTTTATTGTTGTTAATATTGCGATAGGGTCGTCGTTATCAGCTGATATTTGATCGCGCGTTAATGTGGTGGGGGGGGGGACCACAACTACTACACGATCTTCCGCCTATCCGTACGCGCGGTGGTGGTGGAGGTGGCGGTGGCGGCGTCCTCCGCAAACGCCAAACAGTCAGTCAGTCCGTGTCCGTCTCGTACGACCGATCTCTACGCGCACGCCGCGTACCCGCGCCCCGTCTGCCGAATGCGATCGCAATAATAACGACACATAAATCTCGCACGGTATCGATCCCGATCGACCAAATAAATATTATATTATCGTCGTCGAATCGTGAATTCGCGGTTTTCGTGGGCGAGTAAAATATATTATGTCTGCGAGCGTCTGTCCGAGAACCGTCGTGGGCATTCCCGTGGTCGTCTTCGTCGCGCGGGTGTAGTTACCGTCTCGTAGCAGCACAATTGTCAAAATCTCTCGTTCCGAATCAGACGCCGTTTTCACTCCCGCCATGGCGTCGATCGCGTGTCGCGTACAGTACGTGGACGACACCGACCCTTTTGAGTACTCGGCCAACGTGCCGGAGCCGCAACGGGCGCCGCCGGTCCATTCGTTCAGCCTCACGTTACCACTGATCAACCAGCTGGCTGGAGTGTACCGGGTCCTCCGGGCTCCACACCGAGTAAGTCCTCTATACCGTTTTAATTGTACTCCTGCGTCCTGACTGTACCTAAGGTAGTTGTTGCAAAAATCTCAACAATCGTGAATCTTCCATACGCTTTGTGTTTTGAATAAAAAAAAATAGCTATTGTGCAAACATGACGTATCCAAGAGGCGCAATAGGTTCTGCTGGGATATAGCGTGAGGAGAGTGGGCTTTGCATCACTATACACTAGAACAAACGGCCATACGAACATTTGGTAAATTTACGACTAATGGACCTTACGTTTTATTCAATCTGCACCCTGTATAACTTCTAAACTGCACTTCATCAGCACATGGCTCTTCGCGGATGAAGGTTTTTGTTCCATAGGAGCGAGATGGCGGGGAGGGGGTAGGAATACCGAATAGCGTGTCGTCAGCTGTCAACTGATTATATATGTATAGGTAAAAGGAGCCATCCGGTGATAATGTGATATCACTTTATATTAAAAGTCACCCGCGTTTGTGGGAGTGCGATTACATTATATTATCTACAGTTTCTGCAATAACTAGCAACTACAACTGAGTGATAAAAGTCCACGATAAAGCGCGTAAAATAATTTCATCCTCCTTCCGTAAAGGGTAGAAAATGTGTCTTGGTGCTCGTATTTCTATATTATATTTATTATAGTACCTACAGATTCGATTTCGGGAACTTGATTTCGAGAAATATGCATTATTTTGTGATCCAATGTGTATGTATGGTTATTTGACCATATTGCAGATAAAGCGTGATTCAGACAAAGTAAAATATAATCGCACTCGTCTGCGGCATACGAATATTAGATGCTCGTGATGAGGTACAGTGTACGTTTATATTAAACAATATTATATTCGGTGGAATCCACGTAAAGATGACTCTCGGGCAAGAAACGCGAGCTGAATACGAATTGGGGGAAAAAAATCACGGTGTTTACATAGGACCACGACGACTTGATGACGAAATCCTGCGATACGTTGAACCCGGTGGCGTTATTCGATTTAAGGTCTAGCAGCTCGGGCGAGTGAAGTGTCACCGAATAATAATATCTCCCGAACGCTTACAATATATTATTATTATTATTATCATTATTATTATTACGTTGTACGTACCTTGCGGTATTATATAATAATAATATGTATAGCTTATAGAATGCATCGTGTGTGTAATAATAATAATAATGACAATAACAATAATGGATGCCAGTGGCCGACCTTGAAAACGGATGCTCTCAAATTCGCGGTGTGCTATACTTATTGTAAAACGCGTTACAAGCGCATTCATGTATGGGTACCATTCGATCGGCCCGTTGTGTTTCATTGATCCGAACCAGAATCTGGCCCGATTATATCTGCCATATAATATGCTCTATTATAATAATGTATAATATTAAAATATAGTGTGTTAGGGAGAGAGGTACCCTCAATAGTGTATAAGGTTTCGAAACGAGATCGAACTATTTTTATAATGTGCGGATAGAGTGATATTATATTATTTCGGTTATTATTATTATTATTTTTTTTTTAAACCCTCCGACGTGCAAATAACTATACAAATCACGGCAATTTTTTCGCATGAGTTTATATTAATGCACGTGAATCGACAAAGTCGTGCGGATAAATGACCCGGACTCGCTTTCTTTGGTGGCCGCACGAAAACAACGCCGTGGTATCATTATTATTATACCATAATATTATATTATAATATAGGCGCATTCGTTTGTTTGAAGGCGACTGGTATCTACAAAACATAAAACGAATATAAGATATAGGCGTCTAAATATTGTCGCACCCGAATAGGTCGGCTTATCTTGTTCACACCAAAAAAAGTAAAAATAAAAACCACTTTCTTAATTCCAATAAAATATGATGCCTATTATATACCATTTATACGTACATTTTTTAACACTAAAAACATAAAAGACAGTGTGTGCCATCGTTTACTGCATGCGAGCGCGCGCTCGCGTATGTAAAGAATTGTCAATTAGTTTCTGAGATGTAATCGAACAACTACGACCATGATTATACGAATGAAAATGTAAATTTATCAATTTTTATTGCAATTTACTTTCGTGACCACACCTATCGTAGGTTGTAAATCCATTTGTTTCCGACAGTACCTATTTGTAGAAAATTATATTTTCGACAAAACAGACCATAGTAAAGAGTTATTATCTAATCCTTTTTTATGTCGATTGTGGAAGATAATAATATAAATACTATAAAGTGATAGGTGGGCCTTAATTATTCTTATTATACATTTTTTAATCCTTAAATGATTTCTTTATATTTTACTCCTGTTAGGTATTCATTTTGATACTGTTACTTTCATAATATTATAACATAACACGTCCGTTTTTTATTATAATATTTCTTTATTTCGGCACATATTTTTTTTTTTTTATCTAAATCAGAAATCTTATTCTAGCGTAACGGTTGTTATCACTTATTTATATCACTAAGATTAGTTAATCAGTAGGATTTCATTGTTTAGGTAGTAGGTAGTAATAACCTAGTACCTACTCATAATTTAATAGGTTATTATATTATTTTAATAGGTACCTTCTTAAATATTTACCTACATTGTTATTAAAATTACTATTATTAAAGTTTTAATATAATTTATCAAACAATAAATATAAATAATCTTAATATAGTAAATGCAAACTAAATGCAACTTTCGTAATCTTATTTAAACAGTAATTCCTACGATAGTATATACAAATATGGAATTTAATAAACTTAGGTACATATATTATTATATCTTACAGGGTAGGTAGGTATATTATGGCTTATTGTGTGTTAAAAAGAAAAAGCATTTCAAATATTAATATTAAAAATTATTACCTACTATTAACATACGAGTATGTAAAATAATTATAAAAATATTTAATTGCGATTAAAAAAACAAAGGATGATAAGTTTTCTTTATTCTAATTGCATGAGAACTATTGTGGTAGTCCCTACGTAATTAAATAACATAGCTGTTAAATATACATTTCTTTAACTTAAACTTTTTCTTTGAAATTGGATTGTTTAATCTCTTATATAATCCGTAATTCGGTAATTGTAAATAGTTAATTAGGTATATAATCTCGAAAAAATCACAGTAGTGTAAGTTAAGGTTATCAGAAATTTGCATTTAAAATGTGTAAATTATATTTTAATAGTCAAATACATTATACCTAATTAATATTTTCTGCACATACTTAATATCGAGTTTACCTAATATTCATAACTCGTATGTTCGATTGGGTGAACGTTATAATATTATATTATGTTATGAAAATTGTTAACATTATTCCATACAAATTAGTAATTACGTGTTTTGTTTTTTTGTACATAATGTAGTAAAAGGGTGAAAGTTAAGTCGTAGGTACGTTCCAATGGTTTGTTTGAAAACTTGCAATACCATTATTCTAAATTTATCGAGTTTTAACCTATATTAATGTATACATATATATAATATACCCTAGAAAATGTTGGCTTCCGAACAATATTGTCAAATCATATGGGACTATTCGGATTACGAATATTTTTTTGGTTTGTGCCAGAAAAAAAAACACAAATAATAATAATATATGTACCTACAAATTATACAATTCTGTGAAAGCAAAATTTGCTATAAACACTAACTGCGTTGATATGAATAACAATAAATAACGAATCTGTCACACGCGTTTTCTTTTTCCATTAGTAAAATGTAAGTCCGATAAGTTACGATCAAAAGGCGCGTTGGATATGTTTATTATAATATTATATTTTCATTGCTGTGTGATTAATCGAGTTCGATTATAAAATAATTATACACTTTTTTAGCACAATATTATAATTGAAGTAGGTATATCTCGTTGGCCGTTGTTTTTCGATTTAATATATGTATGTTTTTTTAACACCGTTCTTAATTTTAGATTCAAATTATCTTATCTTATAAATGGATTGATTGGTTGAATGATGAATGTATTGAATTTTACATGTGTTTTTTTATTTGTGCGTGGACACATTTTTATAGTAGAAAAAAAGCTTCTCTTATAAACTTTGGGGGTGGTTTCTGGTAGAAAATTGGAATTAAAACTAGTAAAAATATAGTATAAGTACTTAAATTTTAATTTTTTTTTATAATAACCAAGAAAAAACAACAAAAAAAATTAAGGGTGAACGGGTTTTTTTACTCATAATAACCAGTATTTAACAAAATCGATTATGGTTTTTGGTGTAACACAAAAACAAATAACTTGAGATACTTGAAATGCTCACCAAATTTATTTATATTAGCATTTTTGATACATTATTAAATTTTCAAAATATTTCGACTCTCCTTCTGTTATTTATAAGCATTTAACATTTGACTTTTCTATAGATTTCAAAAAAAAACTTTTTTTTCAGTCAAATCTTAATGATGCGTTCCTCTTAAATTGTTCATATACCAATTAAAAACCATCAAAAATACATATTTTTTATAAGCGTTTAAACTAAGAATTTAGAAATTAACATTTTGTAATTAAAAATTCATAAAATGTTTGACATTTATACCTTAGGTTTTAATATGAAATACAAGGTTCCTCATAAGTTTTTATTGTTGGAATTAAAATAAAAAGTTGAGCTTGATTACGCAATTGTTTTTTTTTGAGCATCTGAAGCTTACATTTTGGATATTTACTTGTAAAATAACGATTTTGCATGAAACGTTTTACTTATTTTGTTGTTATTCAAAAACGAATAATTTTATGAATAATTGAAGAGTTATCTAGATATTTTTGTTAAATGTTTATATTATAATTTCCTACACATGGTATAATTTTGACTCTTTTATCTACAGACGTTTTAAATTTAAAATATATATTTTTTTATATTATGTTGATGTTTGCTTGGTCAAACAATTTTAAAATTTAATACAAGGTTTCTTATCAGTTCTAATTATAACTATTTAAAAGCAGAAAAGATACATAGACACAGTTTTTTTTAAAAATGTTCGATTTTGATAGTCTAAGGCTTGCAAATTTAATATAAGATATATAATATAAAATAATTTTCAAATCAAAATCAAAGACATTTTAAGATCGAAATTAGACATTTAAACGAAGTATAACGGCTTTAGTTATTTTGTTGTAATATAAAATATTATTCGTGGTACTTGAAACTTTTAACGTATATTATCATATTTTATAGTTTTATACACACAATGACATATTCAAATGCAATGTTTTTGTCAAAAATTAATTCAACCTAGGTATAATATTACTAATAGTAAAATAAGTTACTTTTAGAAGTATAAATATATCATAAAATATACTCAGTAATATAGGATGAAAATCATTTTTCATGTACAATGATTTATCATTGAATTCTTATTCAACACATACATTACAATTTACAGTGACTTACTCAATGACGAAGGAAAACTATCAACACTAGTCCTACTGACAGCACAGAGGTAATATCTATACTTCCTCCTTTTTTAATAATTAATTTGCCCAGATCGAACCGTCGTGTCTCATGTGTGAATGATTATTGGTCGAAATTATCGAGGTTAAACTGTTTTTTTTACAACATTTTGATAGAAAAAATTAATCGACTAGAGTCTATGATACGGGTCTGTGATTATCGTTTTTCACATATAGCGATAAATTGCTGATGTATGGCCAGGAGAATTTTTTTCAACATTATTACATTAACCCATCTACTTATTTCGTATTTTAAATGTGTACCAAATATATCAATCGCCGAATTGCCAATCGCTTTTACTCACAACATTTATCTATTTTTTTCAACACTTTTTAGGAAAACGCGTCATCGTCATGTGTTGAATGTAAATATGTCATTTAAAACGCATATAAATCGCTGATGTTTACAACATCGGTTGTTTTTATCTAGTTCCTCTGTTTTCAAATTTCCTAGTTCAAGCGTAAAATGCACAATAATAACGCGACGTCGGTCCAGAGTGATGTAAATTATATAATTTATAATAAACATAATGTGACACGTGTAGTTTGCAGGTTTCCAAAGTCTGAATGATGTCAGCATATTTATAATTGGTATAAAATTAAAAACTTATCTCTGACGAGGTTGGAAAAATACTAAGCTATTTTCTTATTTGTCTTTTTGTCTTTATAATATATTTTTAATTTGTACATCAAAGAAAATATACGAATAATATTAACTACACATGTATTATAAAGACTAAATATATTTTTTATTTCTAGTCACAATTCATAAGTATAAAACTACAAAATTATTTAACTAAATTTAAGGTAAAGGGTACATGGGTCGTAGGTTATGAATGATATTCTTACTACTCTCATTATTAATAATTTTATTACATATGACCTAATTATTTTAAAGTAATATTAATTATTATTTCTTTGTGAAACCGTGACACACCTTGGAGGTAATAACAATATCGGTTGCTAATAACGGTGTGGACATTTTCATTTAATAATAAATTATCGATTATAGGTACTTTCAAAAATTTAATGTAATATTTATTACTTAAGAAACGTGTACATTTTTAACACTTAATTACTTGTTTACAGTCCACCGAATCACATAAAACTCGTATTTGTAAAATAATATATCGATAATAAACAAATTATGTGTATAGACGGCTATTTACTTGTATATTTATTTATGTAACATAAAAGATATTTGTGGAGAAAAGTTTTTTATTTTGAATTATACCCGCACCAACAGGAGACTTGATAGTCGATTTTACTATTTAATTGTAAATATAATGTATTACCTACATATAATATAGTATATACAAAGGTTAATTGTTAGAAATCGTGTTGGTTAAAATGTGTTGCTCTCGTTTATTCCGCCGCATATTAATTTAACAAATGCGCATATTATAATATGACGTATCCGACAGAAATTTGGACTCGACTAATTTATACTTTTTTTTCGAGTGTAAATGAATTTTGTATTTTTTTTTCATACACACACGCGCGGGATAATCGAATGATTAAAATGTTTATTGCACGTAGGTACCACCACAATGTTTGATAGATTAGGATAAACCCGTTCACAAGGTTAAGACTTTCCCTCACCAATCTCTGTATTACTTCGTACAGGAGGCAGGTAGATATTATTATTACACATGTGGTGTATACCTACGTGTACCTATAACCGTATCGTTATTACTAGGCACTATTATTATTATTATTATTATTAAAACGCAATCTTCAATTAGGATGGGAGTATTTTTTTTTTTAGAATAAACGTGTTTTAAATTCCTGTAATGGGGTACAACCAAAAATTGAAAAACACGTCCAAAATTCGAAAACGTACACATTAATATTATCTATAAATATCGTTATAATATTTTGGGAAGTATAATCAATCGTCGCAGCAGCTGTACTGAAGCAGTATCGTTCGGTGTACCCATACACGCTCTGTATTCGACAAGTATTATAGGCACAATAATAATAAACGCATTATAATACAATAATATACCTGGCACGGCTTATCTAACGAACCGACACAACTAGATGGTTGTCGACACCTGCTCGTCGATCTTGAAGCGCTCACCGCCGTCATTGTTGTAGACGATTTACATAATGGTGGAAAAAGCGCGTTTCCTTTCGGTTCACGACTTGCTCGGCGTCATCACAAGTCGTCAGTGTCATTTCACTATTTTTGTAACAATAACACTGTTGTAGTTGTTATTATCATAATAATCATAATATAAATATTATAATCATATTGTAATACCATTATATAGGACGCTGCTGCAACACTCCTAGATCCGCCGCCGCCGTTTCATCGTACGTAAAACATACACGCGAGTGCATGCTACGGCGTGTACCAGGGGTGGTCAAAATACTCAAAATGTGGTCTGCAAACGCGATCCGCCGAAAGAACAGTCACGTACACGGGAAATTAAATCAGAGGGCGGGAAATAATAAGGCGTCATAAATCGTAATCGATATAAATTGCAAATTAAAAGTTAAAATATCTATTTTGAGTAAACCATTATTTTAGTAGGTATAACATTACAGTGAGGATAGTGGCGGGGTGGAACCACACCAAAACTCCCTTAGTGTTTTAATTTATCGTCAAATGAGCGCTTATAATAAATTCCTAGCACGACTATAAGATCACACGAGATCGTTAGGTGCGTCCTTCGATTTTTTCGAAAACAAAATATTTTTAAAACGACCCGCTGCAGCAGGATAAATATGTATTGGTGGTATATTATTAGAGGCTCTTGATATACAATACATCAGTGGCGTGATCAGATTTTTTGAAAAGGGGGGATATGAATTTTTTACCGCGTTTTATAAAGAGTAAACAATACTTCCACTGCTTTATCACATATATTATATCACAAAAATGAGCCAAAGGGGATGATATGACACCCTCATCCTCCCTTCTAGCACTCTCCTGCAGGTTGCAATACATGTGTAGTCACAGCTTAATCGAAAACAGTAACGTTTTGTCATGCGTTTTTTTTAAACGAAATCGGCGATGTATGTCGTTGAATTATGCTATTGCGGTTGCCTCGGAAATATCGAAACTTAATCACTCGATTCTAGACAACGACCAACAAAAATGTATAAGTGCGTGTACACTATAGAGTGATTATTTTATATCGAACTAGACAATTTCTTATAGGGCGTCAAGGAATTGTATAATAAATTATTGATTATAAGAATGCATATTAATTACTAATTTACCTATTCTATAATATTATATTGTACACATTTTCCTACAACTTAAATGGTCAAAACAGTTTTTTTTTAAAATTCTTTGTAGGTACTTCTTAAGATATTGCTTGGTTTGCGATAAACGACGCGCCCATTGTATAATAGTCGTCACGACAAACATATTTTTTTTTCGTTTCGTTTTTGCACCGCTCTCTCGCAGGAATAGCTGGGTCTCTCCGCTCATCGTTGGCCACCCCTGCACGATACGTCGGTACACATAATAAGTTCGCCTGTACACACGACTTTACACGCACAGCGGTACCTACTACACTACAATACCTATTTTACCGCGAACGGATTACGAATATATTTCTAGTGATTCGTACATTTCGTTCTGCTGCAGGAAGTACGGGGACGAGCACCGATAGTTCGTCCTCGAGTATACGTCTCGTATTCCCTGCAGGCCCCCTCTCCCGATAATATTATTGCCGCGACGCCTTGGCCGGCATTGCGATAAAGACACAAAAATGCAAATAAATGATCATAAAATTCGATCCCGGAATACGTTATTGGCTGTTGCCGTTGTTGCCGTGACCGGTGAAACATATTATTTAACGACCCTGCCAGACACCTCGGCATGCCTGTACGTTTTAAGCGACTGAAAAATTCATCTCGGTCTGCATCGTGATATTAATAGTATAATATTTGAAATATCTTTTCGTTTTCATATCCGTCGCGTTCGAGATCGTCGATGATATTATTATATTATTATTATTATTACTATTGTTGTTATAGCTATTGCAGTGTCGGTGATTGAGCGGTGTGCCGCGATAAAATACGGTGACATTTATGTACCGTATTCAATCGTGCAGAAATTACTAATGAGACGATTTATTAAAACGTCTCGTTTAAACCGATTTTTAATTTTTTTTTTTTTTTTTGAAATCATATATAATCTGAAAGCAATAAAATATGAGTTGTATAATATAATCTATAATTATAAAATATATGTAACTCGTGTTGTATTTCACTTTTGATTTGCTTTTAGAGATAATATAAAATACAAAACACGTTATACGTATCTTATGAACGTCAGCCAAGATGTTTTACATCAATTTATTTTAAAATCACTTAAACTTGATCAGAATAATGTTATTATAATCGATTTCGCAATGTGGAAATTATCAGGCTGAGTACTCGTGTAGGTCGATACTCAATAATAATCAAGTATAGTATAGATTAATCACAAAATTAAATTTTGTATAAAAAAAATAGTTATTTTATTTTCATTTAGTATTGTTAAAAAAATAAAATAAAGACTTATCATATAATCAATATGATACGTAGCATTATAGCGGTTAGTTGATAATTATAATTTAAACTTCAAAATTGTTCAATAATCAATAATAACCATAATGATATTGATGCATTAAATAATATTAACATAATGCCACAATAGTTGACGTAGTAGAAAGTAATGTATTAATTAGGTATTAAAGGATTCAAATTAAAAAAATATTATTTTTGAACCGCATCTTACTACGAATTGGACCGCGATGAATCTGATAGACCGCGATAATTGTTCGTGACGAATTTACCGAATACCGATAACTCATCACATTTTTATTTATATTTTTTTTTATATTTTCAGTATTATACTTTGTACCATAATAATATGTAAAGCTTGTACAATATTAGGAATATATAAAAATGTTAGTGTTCAGTAAATATTTTTTAAAATCAAAATTGTATTAAGACAGAAATGTATCTATTACATTTATTTTTTTAATATATACTTGTGTTATGAGTTTATGACTTATGAATGTTATAAGTATGTTGAAGGTGCTTCGATGTGCTTAGTTTAGTGTTGTATACAGGGTAGTTCAAATTCACCACTTTTTCATCAATTATGTAATTATTTAAAATATGATGTTTAGAATTTCTAAATATACATAATGACCATGTTTTCAGATTTAAACGACCAGATTTGTCGTATTACTTAAGAAGTGTCCGCTGGAGATAGAAATTTCTGTTTTTCATATGAGAACCGCCCTTTTCAACTGTAAATTATTTAGTGGATAATTTTTCTGAAAATGTTGACGTAACAGAATTAAATTTCGTACGTGAGTTATTTAACTTTGTGACAATAAGTCTATGATAACGGGCTTGTAAGATACAGAGGCTATGTTGATTTGAAAATGTAAGTGATTTATATAAATCCATAGACATTAATAATTTGTAGAAATGGCCCGAGTATAATAAATACTAGATAAATATTACATAATATATTTTATATCTTTGTAAAACCATTTTTAAGAACCACATACTATTATACTTAGTACCTATATACGAGTACAAACATTTTAACATTTTAATAACTGAGATACAACTCGTTCAAAAATTGAATTAGGTACCTACATCAACATTTTCAAAAAAATTACCGACCTAATAATTTACAGTAAAAAAGAGAAGGTGGTACTAAATACAGTAAAAACAGAAGTGTGTATCGCCAAAGAAAATTCAATAAGTAGGTAGTACAAAAAATTCAAGAATTTGAAAAAATGATCTTTGAGTTTATTTAAGATTTTAAAAAATTAGAATTTGAATTAATTTAGTATTAAAGGAAAAGATGCTTGTCGAATCATGAAAAATTTTGTACTACAGGGTTCTGCCGATTGTGTTACTTAGGACAAAAAGTATTTGTTGTTTTGCTCGTTTGTGCTGACATGTCGACTATATATTATTATCATGAAATCAGTAGGTAGCATTAATGAATAAATTCTAAGAGCATTGCTGCCTGCATGTCTCCAAAACCCTAGTTAGGGAGAGAGACTTGTTTTTTTTTTTTTTATAGTTTTCATCAAACGTCGGTGTTGAAATAAAAAATATACTTTTGTCGTAACTATTATACTTTTTAGTCATAATATAGCAATATAAGAGGTACCAGGTACCTACTCAACGTTATTATGTAGGGGCTTAAATTGTGTTGTTTCATATGTATACTCTATTACTTTACACATTTAATGTTATAAAGTAGAGAAGGTTTTGGTATTTATTCATTTTTATAGTCATATTCTTACATTTTGGGTTTTATAGTGTTTTACACGTAGGTGTAATAATAATAATTGTGTTGTATAATATAATGAGGTTTGACGTACTATGTGGTGGTATGCCTGATGCCATATAAATTTAATATATAATTATAATTCTTTTTTATTTTAAAACTTTTGGTACCAATTTAATGTTTACAATAAATTTGTATGGAGCATTATGAGTATTCAACTTGGTATCACGTATCAATTTTTGTATTTCAAAAAAATAATTTGTTGTTATTACGTGGAAAAAATTTAATTTATAATTTATTCTTACTTAATTCTTTTTGTAACTTATTTGGCAAAACTATATATAACTTCCGTACGATTATGAATACGATATTAAAAATATATTGCCTTCGTGTTTTTATAATAAGTACCGTTTTAATTTAAATGTTTGTATGTATTAACTGTTATTGATGAAAGATTATTAAATGGTATTTGAATAAAATTAATTTGTGTAATATTCAATAGGCAATTCAAACCAGTTGTATTAAATATAAATGTTCAAGTTTATTTATTTTTATAAATATTGTGTATTTATGTATATTTTTTTTTATGTATTTTTGTTATTTTTATTTAGTTATAACTTATATTACGATTAAATTTAGTTTTATGAACAATATTTCAAAAACAACAACAAATAACTGGTACAACGTACAAATACCAATTTATTATAGTATTGAATGATATTTAAATTAAATTATAAATCAAGCTTACTTAAAATATTATAGATTATTGCAGAACATTTATATTTTAAGTATATAATATTATTATAAGTAGATTTTAGAGTAGGTAATAAGACATAAATTTGCATCACAAGAGTTAATGAACAATTGTGTCGAGTCCACGTTTGGTCATTTGTGAATAAATAAAAACAGGTTTCTATGTTCGTTTTATTTTCAAGCACATGTTTGATATTATACAAACTACAAAGGTGGGATAGGTTTGATCGATTGCTGGAATTATGTATTTTCATCCATAAAACCACGGACTGGCGGATAGAATAGAGTGTCTCAATGAAAATAAATACAAAATTAAAATCTTATAAAAACATTGGTTTTTTGTAGTTAGAATTTTCCAGTCGATTAAGTTTTTTCATCACAGTGGCACGAAAACGCGTATATGCGCTTGACAAAAATTGAGGTATTACTAATTTACCGGTGCATCTAATGTGATTATTTTTAGACGTAAGCGTACACCGTGTGTAGGCGGTCGTCTTAGTTGATATTATTCATATAGTTATAAGGCTGACCCATTTTTACGCCAAAATTCTTTGCTTCAATGCAGTTGAATATATTATTATTGTGTGCTTCTATAATAATACTAGTATTACAATGCAAAAATATTTTTTTTATGTTTTATTTTTTTTGAATAAATACATAAAAAACGCAGATGACGAATTAAGACTATTTTTATTTCGATTAAGCAAACGTTGTTTGTTTGCAATTTTATCGTTGAACAATATATGATGAAAAATATCTTGATATTTTCAAATAAATAATAATATACAATATATACGCCAATATACATATCGATTCGGAAAAAAAACTGTATAGGTACTTGTTCGATATCTCGTCGAGTGACATAACTACATATTATAATATACCTGACCTACCTATACAATATATATTGATTTATTTTAAACAATATTATGAAGTGCTATCATAGTCAGTATGTACCGCATTAACGATGTACATTTTATTTTTTTTTGTAAATGTCGTAAGTAACTTATATAAATTATAATATACCCATAAATAGTTTCACGGACATGGGTGTAATTGAAAACTTACCCTGAATGTTATTTTTATGGCCAATTCATAATGTACTGTTCGAGGTAAAAATAAATTATATTAAGTACAGTGAAGCCTTATGGCGAGAAACCTTTGAAGAATTTTTTAAGCGTGCCCTATACAGGTTGTCTGGTTGTACGATATTTCCGATGCCGTAATTTTTTTTGACTAAAATATAAATTATGAACCATAAAGACATCTTGTTAAATTTTCAAATATTTGCCTATTACTTATTACGTACATAATCCGTACGGGTATATTATTATCGTCATACTACCTATAGAAGTTAATATAACGCATAACCAATCGGTAAAAGTATATATGATTATTGTTTAAAAATAATGTGGTTTTAAACTTTTAAACAACTAATAATTTGTAATGGACTGTAACTGCACTGCAAACATGTATAATATAATATATAGCAACAGCGAATAAAAGTAATACAAGTTTAAAAATGATTGTACTTTTTTTTTTGATCAAATAGGATAATCTGAAAATTTATTTATTACTATTTAATCTTCAGCGTTTCAATTACGCGCAAATTCTGTATTTTTAATTTTAATATTAAAGTTTAGGAGACTTTTTTATGCATGTACATAATATATATAAATAATTGTCCGTCGATATATAAAACGCAACTCTATATAATACACTGGCTAAAACTGGTCTCCCGCAGGTCTACGGCCTTCTCCCTCTCCCCCGCTTAACCCTATACGAAATACTCGTTCGAAAAACACCTCTTGCGCTGCCTGCTCCTCCGTTGAACAACGGCGGCCTCAAACACCACTACGAGAGCGTCCAACTACACAATCTATCTATATATTATATATATATCATAATATTATATGTACCTACTCGGTCGAACGCGAAAAAAAACGTAATAATGATGAATATAAAAAACAACGGTTTTCTGCATCCTACTATGCACAGGCGGCGACGGCGACGTTGCGTTGATTTTTTTTTCGTTTTCGAACCGAACCGACAGCGGCGTAAAAGGTAGCGGAAAAAACCGAACGATAACTGAAAATAATAATGACGAGCGGTAAGGTGTACTTACGGCGGTGCGCGTGCTGGTCATCTGCTGTGTCTGTGCACCAGTCGGTGTATACTGCGCAGGCACCTCGTACTTACGCCGCCAGTTTTTTCCGAGGGACCGAAAGAGAGAAATCGCCATTATTGTTCCGAGTTGGGAGAATATAATATATAATATAATAAAGTGTATATTCATATTATATAATATAAGTAGGCAGGTATACCGTATACCTGGCTAGGTTTGGTTTAGAGGAAATAATAATAATAACGCGACGATAAAAGTTGTGTAGTCCCGATTGTAGCGCACAACCGGTTTATACGTCTTCTTTTTTTCCGAGTCAACAATCCAGCTGGTCATCTGTAGCACATTCACACACACACACACACACACACACACACACACACACACACACACACACACACACACACACACACACACACACACACACACACACACACACACACACACACACACACACACACACACACACACACACACACACACACACACACACACACACACACACACACACACACACACACACACACACACACACACACACACACACACACACACACACACACACACACACACACACACACACACACACACACGCACACGCACGCACACACACACACACACTCAGAATTTAAACTCGACTTTTCAACTACCCGTTCGGTGTAACTTCCCCCCCCTCCCCGTCTGCGTACATATTTACATAATATTATAATATTCCTGTCGTTTCGCAATTATAGGTTTATCGAAAGAAGAAGAAAAAAAACCAAAGTATTATAATATTATTATACACGAGTACGCACATACAAAAATTTTAATTTTCACGGGTGACTTGTTTTGACGAGAGTTGACTGTTTAACTTCTATACTTACTACTACTAAAAATATTGAATTACAAAATCTAGCAATAAATAATACATTCACCACACCGAACATGACACGTGACATAGTCGTGCGTGCAGAGTTTATTGTAAGTGTATGCAATTTTTTTCAAAATCAAAAAAAAATTCACTTAAAATAATTTAATATTTAATTTTGACTTTTGAATAATAATTTATAAACCGCGAGACTGTTTATCTAAACTATGTATAATTTATTTAATTATTCAACAAATAGATTACCAATATTATAATATAGGTAGTTGATTTGATGAGAAATATTCAAATATTACTATATATTATGTAGGTAGATTATTATTGACGAGTATAGATGACGAGTAGACGAGTAGATATAGTATGTTATCATCGTTTATATTAGTGTAATAATATAATAGTATAGGTAATTCATTTCCAATGAAATTTAGAATTTTAGAGAAATAAAAAACTACAATACATAGGTATTATTATGTAAATATATTTATTTCCCGAAAATATATTTTTAAGAGTGATTGTTAAGCCCGGCGCGAATCACTTAATTTGTATTATTATTATAACGTGAAATATAATTATCTATTATTTTCTTCTTTATATTAAAAAATGTTTTCATGTAATTCAAACTAATTTCGTTGATCGGACTGTGTGACCTTAACATTTTTTTCCCCAATATCTGATTTTTTATCTGTTTGTTGGGTACTTATAGTTGTCATTAACGTTCGATAATTGTGTGTATATAAGACGCAACGTTGAACTACGTCTGTGTAGCTATATATAAACACGTTAAGAAAAAAATCCGTTTGACTTGGACCGACGTGTATAAAAGAATCTTCACATTTTTTTGCATCGATAAACTTGAGGATTTCTGATTTTAATCTGCTTCAGTCGAAGTCTGTAGAGTATATTACGTCCACTCGAAACCTCATCTCATTTGTTTGGATTAATATTTCTTTTCATAGGTGCAAAAGTGTATATTGATGTTGAGCCACGTTCCATAAATATAATAAAGAACGTGTGTGTGTGTTTGTGTTTGGGGGGGGGGAGAGGGTGACGAGTCTCGTATTTTCTTGTGTAGTCAGTACTGTTGGAATAATACCAAAGAACACCACTTAAGAATATCCAATGGTATGGTTTTGTTTACCAAATTAACTCACTGTGTATATAAGAGCGAATAATAAAACTGTAGTGCCATAGGTATATTTTTACGATTGCGAAAAGCGGATTTAACACATACTATATAGGTACTATTCTTGGCCACACGTTTTAAATTTAATTAGGTAGTGCACTTTTTATGTCGGTTAAATCCAACAGTTAAAAATGTTTGGTTGTTTTAAATTTAAATATTAACTGTAGGTACCTATAGCTATAATGTCGTCAACCGTATACGAAGAGCCTGTACTCAGCCTTATACTCATTATTTTACTCAACAACACGAACAAATATTTACGGATATTTAACGTACCGTATAATTTGCAGTGGTCAATTATTTCTAATTTTTTTTTTATCAAGCCCGCATTGCCCGCTCTGGTACCTTGTTGTAATATTTTCGTTTGAAGTTGAAATAAAATTGTGCACACATCATAATATATTTGTGATTCGATTACATTTACAGTGTAACCACCACCGGGCACCGACTACCACGAGTGGTATTATGTCATTCGAATGACAGTAAATAATATGCTTGTCGTATACATTACTATGTATGATCATTTATTATTGTTTATATATTGGGTATAATATTATGCATTTTTATACAAAAATTAAACTATTTTTATTTTTTCGTGTTGTGGATTGAATAATGTTCAAAACGTCGGTCGCGGAGTGATGCATATTATAATAGTATAATACACAATGCATTGTACATAGCATAAGTTTCATATTTTGATCCCGCTGCAGGATCATAGGCGTACTGTTAAAACGAAGATATAAAGGTAATATTAATTATATTTAGGGTACCTATGAACAGTGCACACTTTATTAAACATTTGATTTAAACCAACGTGCATGATGCGCATTTTAATAAAATAAGTACTAAACATAATATCACTTTATAGATGCCAGAATCGGCGTATATAATATAATATTCGTTACGTTTTTCGGCACCACCGGTGAACATCTGTAAATACTTTTTATTTTGATCTTGACTTGTATAACATAATACGTAGACGTTATTATCTACTCGTTTTTATGTTTACGGCTATAGTATAATATTGGTTTGCAAACGCCATATTTCGTAACACTTCCCAGCCGTACCCAGTACACACTACACACATGATAATAATATTATCATATTATGCACTCGTCCTACTTGACGTATACAACGTGTTAGATATTATTATATATTTATAATATGACGAGTTTAATAATAATAATAATAATAATAATAATATAATGAATGTGACATTTTGGTGTTTCTCATACTTACGCGTGGGGGTACGAACGGGTCCGTATTATTATTATTATTATTATTATTATTATCATTATTAATATAGTATTGCAGCCGATCAACGAAATACGTGAAACGCTATTGTTGCAGCAGCTGCAGTACCGAAATAATAATATTATCGCGATAACGTCGAGTCCTCTCTCCCGGATTTCGTCCGTCCCGTGTACATAACATAATATTATAATATACAATAAATATAATAATAATATGTTCGTATATTGTGTGCACAATACGTCGTAGGGGTCCGGGATGGATAGTTTACGATACACGTCATTTGTCCGACGGAATCCTCTTCGTCCCTTCACCTTTTCGCCGGTCTCCGGCATTATCGACGGTGCCCATCTGCCTAGGTTGATTTATAATATAATATTATGCAGACGGAATATATATACATACATATACATACACCTGTATCTACAGAACCTGCCAGACTATGTAACCGGAACACATTATTAGAATCACGCCCCTTTGGGCTGCCAACGCACGACCGTCGTTCTTGTGGACGTAAACGTCGTAACATAGTCGGCCCGTAATGACCTTGTACGTATATTATATACAATACCGTCAGATTAACTTACTTATTAGGTGCACGCGTATAATGTATGTATATGTATAATAATCATTATAGTTTGTATACTTACAGTTCGCGAGTCCTTAGCCGATTTACACGGATCGTTTTGCGTGGCATAGCGGAAAGGATTTTTTGCAAACCTGCAGCGAAAGGACCTGTTCCATAACTTTATAATATATAGCGTAGCGAGTATAATAGCTGCGGTATATAACTGTCGCCGGGTCTTTCTGTAGGGTTTTTGTTGTTGTCGTGTAGGTGGGTACTCTTAAAAATACAGTAGCTGCAACTATTTAACCGGCAAAAGTAAACTTTTATTTTACACCAAATTTATTTAGCATAGTATTGAAGATTGCTCCACATTTTTTACACAACGTATAAACAGATATATAGAAACTTCATGAATTTTTTTGGTTACAACTTATAATAATTGTAGGTGCGTTTTAAAAATAATTATATGATACTATGTGGACTATAATTTAATATGGTATACAACATAATAATAATATACCTACCATCTAGGAAATCTGTGCAAACATTTTGCAAACTGTTTGTGTTACACTTATATTATAATCAATTAAATTGCTATTAAAGAATGGCTACCTAATATTTTCTTCGTATTATTTTAATACCATAATATAATGCAGTCGTAAAAATTTAAAAAACGTTCTTTTTTAGTATAGTAAATTGTTTATATTATTATGCTGTTATAAGCTTAAACGTAATATTATATAATTTTAATAAAAACCAAGTAAAGCCATTATAGTTTTCTCTAATGACAAGTTTCAGTTTGTTTCGGAATTTGAAGATAACTGACTAATTATATGGTATTCGAAACTCTTGAGTCACTCAGACTTTATAGTAATACTGTAATGAGTTAAAGGAACGCCTAAAAAAAAATATATATATATATATTTAGAAAATAGTATAATTTGAACAAATATTTACGAATATGATTGTGCTATTTACTATCTGCAATAAGTATTATTTTAGTGTAGATCATTGACAAGTAAAAAAAGATTACTCAACTTCATATTTTCTTTAAGAATTTAATAATTTATAATATTTTATATGTAGGTATGTAATGCACTTACACACTTGTGTATACCTACAATTATTAATTAATAAATAATATTTTAATATAATAAAATTGCATGTGTCATTATAATTATAATCGATCCACATTACTAAGTGTCAATGTTAGACTTTCTATTAACCTAATATTATTGTCAAGTATATAAGTATAATAATAATATAAGAATATTTAAACTTTCTAGATATACTTGAATCTTTAATGACCTGCAGGTACAACTAGTATAATATTATCATAGTATTGGTATGATCGCATACATATATATTACATATACGAGTATATAATATATATATTAGAAGACGGAAATCTTGGGCGGTCGGTTTAGTTTAAAGTCATCGTGGAAATCGCAAGTTTATGGGCTATAAAATCTAAGATTCTTCCTTAGTTATTTATATGCTAATTAAAAATATTATTTTGCCACTAATAATTAAATTCTAGAAACGCGTAGTGTAGTACTCTAGTGGGATGATTTTTTTATAAGACAAGCAATTCTTGTTGCAGCGTTTTATTTGAATATAGGTAATATTATATATTTATATATATTATATTAATATGTATATTTAATTTTCACCGATTCAACGACTAATTGAATTCATATATAAGATTGAAATAAATTGTATATTACATTTAGCTATATTCATTTAATGACCAATTTATTGCTTTTGTTTTAAATAATATACATATTTAGATGCATTTATAAGCAGTTTAGTTGAAATTTATATTTATAATAATGTCCGTTCGTTGAAGTCTCCCTGGCATCAATGATTTTATAATCATAATAATATATTATATAAATAAATTATGCATATTGTAAATTATGATACGCGTACGACGTTATGGATTCAGAACGATCATGTATGTATAAGTATTTTTAAAATATTATCATTTATGCTGTGAAGTTGAGCAATAATGGAATTTTATTATCATTTTGAGTTATAGAAAGTTGTACGTATGGGAGTGCTTGCGTATATATTAAATACATACAGTGTGTTTCACTTAAATAGTCACACAAAGTAATTCACCCAGATGACCATAATATAGATTAAAATGGGGATTTTTGAGGAAAATATAGAGATTATAATATAAAGTACACGCATTTTAACCAATTTATAAATGTTTGACCTTTTGGTCTACGCATGTGCAATACAACTTGAATTTTTTTAAATGGAAACACATATATTATTTAATACAGGTACATAAATTACCTACCTTATAATAATATTACCAAATTAAAATAGCCCTATAACTATTTTTTATCTCAACAGTTAACTGCAAGTTAGAGCAATTTTAAGTTTCATATGAAGGGGTGTTTATTTGTTAATGTATTAAGTTTCAATGCAGATGATGCGCACACCGAAAAGAAAATTATTTTGTAAATTGGCCCAGAATGAGTATTTTAGTATCTTCTATTTCCTCTATATCAAAAATGCCCTTTTCAAACTTATTAAACATTTGTCTGAAGTATATTTCGTGTTACCATTTAAGTAAAACACACTGTATATTATACGCCATGCATCTGTTTGAATTTGTAATTATTGAAAACCGTATCGAGATCGTAGGTAGGTATATTGTATATTATATAGTATATACGCGTGGGTGCCACAACTCACGTTGACAATATAACAGAAATTAAATTGTTGTACTTTAGTCAGTCGAGTTCAAAACTATATAAGCATAATATATAAATATGTCTTACCTATAGGTGTAATCATTTGTTTTGATACCTATATAATTTCAAATAGGTATATATATACGCTTATAGAGTAGTAGAGTATTATTACTATATATATAACCTATAATATCTATTATACATATATATATTATATAGCTGCGTGTCAGCAATCTTTTATACGTGGACGTGTGTTATACATTCATATTATTATTATGTTCGCTGCAGTCCGAGTTCGGTTCATTGACAATAACACGGAGATTTGCACAGTCGCGATAGTATTGTATTTTAAGTACACCGTGTACACGTGTCTGTATAGGTATATTATATAGGACATGTGCATAGCTATTGAAGTGTATTATCGTTTGTTAATAATTGACGTTATCGGGGCCTATGATGTTTATTGATGTATATACGCGCGTAAACTTCAGACGATATTTCGAAAGGACGCGAGGCCGTGAGTACACCTATATATGTAGGTACCTAGGTGGATAATGCGCGCGTATTCAGAGTGAAGTGATTTTGTTCCTCCGCAGTCACATTTTCGCTGTTAATTGTATACAATATATATTTTTTACTTTTAGGTATACTCAAAAATATGTATACGAATGCCTATACTTAGAGTGTGCGGCGCGTGACTTTGGCGAACATTTTCTCGATTATTATATTGTCTCTGTGTTTTTTACCCTCGCGTTCGTTTTATATAATATTATAGTGTGGTCAAATGCATTAAAGTACAAATTGTTTTTTAATGACACACGCGCGCATGTATAAAATATGTATATAATGACCGCATAATACATATGTCATTTTTAGAGATTTATATTACACTTTAAAAGGTACATATATATATATTATATCGTATATATATTTGGATGATGGTCGGGCTCGAAAAAAAATTGTTTATACCTTCAAATTGCTATATTCTTGCCGCTGCGATAACGCAATAATAGTGAACGCAAATTACCGAGTGGTGCGCATAACAGACATTTCGTTTATATTACAGTGCGTCAGTGCTAATATCAAGAGACTTGAAAATACAAAATTCCCCTGTACGGTACATTTAAGTATACCACGTAAGCTCAAAGTATGTACCGATATATATCATACTTTTCGGTGTGGCTTTGAGATTTTTTTCTTATACCTACGTTTTATTCTCCGCTCGCGATCATCAATCAGGAATCATCCATAAATGCCTGTGCATGTATGTATGTATGTATGTATGTATGTATGTATGTATGTATGTATGTATGTATGTATGTATGGATAGATATATACCTATTATACTTAAATAACACGAGAGTCTGAATAGTTTTCACTGAAAGTTCTTAAATAAAAAAAAAAAAAACACGAGAGTCAAGATACCCACCTGCAGCAGCTATTGAATTTTCATTGAATTACGATGAAATATATTTCACGCAACCATTAATCAACGTTTTTCCACAACGCGTTGTTATAATATATTGTTATCGTACTTAGAGTTCTTGCTGCTGGAAACATTGCTACTCGCGCTATATAATATTGTATATTATTGTATACTATGCGTTTGAAATTATTTGTTTGTATACTCCCGATACATACTTAAATCGGGTTCATCACGACTTATAATAATATTATGTGATTCACGCACATATATGGTATAAAACTGACATGCGCACACGGCAATATTACAATACATATAATATACGTATACGAGATACGTACGCAAGAAATACGAGACTTTTATATATTTAAAAAAATTGGTAGGTATATATATATATTGTGCGCGTACTTGCATACGTGGGTTGATTCATTTACAGTAAAACACTCATTATATACTGCAAAAACTATTGAGTTTTTTCAACAATTTTTTTTTTTTACTCGGTCTTAAGTTGTTACAAAACAACATTTTTTTTAAAGAAATAATATTTATATCCTTAAATGTTTTTAAGTTTTTTACTTTTTTGAATGACAACATACAGTTTTAATTCCATAATCCAAAGCAGAATATTTTTTCGACTATTTCGATACTTAAATACAAAACTTTGGACTAGTAAGTAGTTTATGAGTTATTATAGTGTTCAAAGTATATAGATGAGCGGGCAAATGTAAACTGGGCCCGCGGTTACCTTTTTTTGTTGTAACTCAGCCCGGAAATTTTAGATAATAAAATAGGTAGATTGTAAAATCGGCCCGGAAATTTAAGATAGTAAAAAAGGCCGATTGTTAACTCTGCCCAATGTAAATACATTTTACATATATTTTTACACATTCTTACACTTACAATTTTACATAAATACATTTAACTTATATTTTTTGCACTGAATTATCAAATGAAATCCGATACTGAAACATTTTACTTACACTTTACATTTATGTAATAAACTTCATACTATGAATAATAATTTGATAATAATTTTTGGAGGATAATGATAATCAGGTCATGGTATCCTCTGCGTAATCCTATATGATTCTTAAAAATATTATAAGAAAATTATGTGTACATTTTTATTCGGACCGAGTTTACACCTAAATCATTTTTACCTGAAAAAAACAAGGGCCGAGCATACTATAGACCTTTAGAACATTTTTTTCCTCTGTATTATACTTATACATAAAAACCGATGATCTGTTAGATATAAGGTAGGCGGCGGCGATCGTTTAAAATATTCGTTCGGCGGGTGTCGGTCGTCGCGGGTTTATTAAAATAATATAATACTCTGATTCTTTAAACGCCGCTCACTTTTGGCGATCGCGATATCGCGATTGGCGATTGCATTCCAACGCTGACTATACATATTATTATTATCGTTATACGAAAAACAGGCTCGCTCGTGCGATGCCGAGCACCGATTGTCCCGCTCGTCCTTAAACATCGTGTACCTTCACGTTATCTTACTCGTAGACGTCCGTCTTTGAGCGGTGTATATTATGAAGTAATCTTCACGCCGTCGTCCACACTATTATATTATATTATTCAAATTTTGACAGTGGTCGAAGCATATAGTAACTATATATTTATTCCGTAGCAGGCGTACTTCATAACGTATATGAGTATAATATGGTAGATAGGTACGTGCAGGCCCGGATTGGCAGGCTAGCTACCGAGCAAATCTCGATGGACAGCTCAAATATGGACCGGTTATGAGTTTGGTCGTAATTTTATTTTTATATGGTAATTGGAAATTAGTACAATCATAAGAAGAAAATATAATCGAATCGAATTATTAAATAGCATCATGCTATTAGCATCAGCTGTAATCAGACGTTGGGAATAAAATACGTCGAAATCTGTTGCCGTGCGGGAGTAGATTTTAAGGTTAGATTTTAGGTATCATAAGTTCGCCGTGCGACAAAAACTCAAGTAAATAATGTATACTTATACGCACAATAATATTGATTTTATTATATTATAATATAGTAGGTACCTATATAATATGATATTTTTTCGAGTTAAAATTGTTATGGGCTTTCATGTATTATGTGGACATTTGCTGCAATCTGTGGCTTTGTATTTTGGTATAACACAGCCTAGTGTAAAAAGAAAAAAATCAATCTATACAGAGAAGATTTTGATTTAAATCATGACTATTTCTAAACTTTAGACTACCTATGAACATAATTATTAGACAACTTTTTCTCGCATCTACAAGAACTCGAGTTTAATTTCATGCAATATATAAACAGTTTAAATCAAAATCCAAAATATTTTAAAATTTTAAAATCACTTCTTTTACAAGTGCCTGTATAAGAATTTACTGTAATATGGTGCAAGTTACTGAAGGTTACTGGTAGAATTTTAATATTTTATGTTTGAGTGGTTTTACTCTTATCTATATTATTTGAAATTGTCCTCATGATTTGCAAAAACTACGCAATGCTTATCTGGAAGGTCTAATACAAACTTAATAACCCTGCAGATATACATTATGCAGAAATATAACGAGCCGTCTGCGATGTTTGCAAATCACAGTCTTAAACCGCCACAACGGACTATCCCAAAGTTATCTAAATCGAATCACCTCTCACCGACTCACTATAGGAGCAACTAGACCAAAGGAGTGCTAAAAATATGTATACCTATTTTAATAACCAGCTTACCCACATTGATTTTGTTTTTATGATATTTGCAACATGACTTTCAATATATAAAATGAACAAATCAGTAAACCGTTGCAGCTTAACATACTTGTATACTCGACCAATTTTTAATTTGTTGCATACTTGAAAAATTACGTTTAGATGTTGCAGAGTTTATTGCAATTGTAACTGACACTTGTCTAAGTTAGGAAAAGCCTAAAATTGAATTTAAAAAAAAGTTCTTTATAAAAACTGCTGATACCACTCCTTTATTTTTGGTGTTATATAACAAGGGCTAGGGAGTGCTTAATTGGAGCTTGTGAGTGCTGAAACACTCCCCGAGCACCCCCTTAGTTGCGCCTATGCCCCTCACTATTGTAGCACTGCAGTGCGTCAAAAATCGACATTGATGAAATACTGTCATCACGACATGCGCTAAAATGTTCGTCGGGAAATGGAAGATGGTAAACTGCGGCAAAATTAACCTTTTTCTAAAAGTCGATATGTAAATTGAGGCAAAAAAAAAAAATAAGATTATACAATCTGCGACAAAACCGATAAGATACATTATACAAACTGCGGCAATTTATTTTATATACCTTCCATATATACTATATTATACACGTTTATCGTTTAATTAGGTATAATACGTGTTATGACAGCTATTCTAGACCAATGTCTAGAGCCGCGGTTCCCAAACTTTTTCAGCCTCTGAGCCTTTTTTTAAGGAGAAGTTTCTCGTGGAGTCCCAAGAAATATTTAACGTCCATTTGCATTTGCTGTATGCATTTGTGTAATAATGAACGGAGCCCTTGGGAAACCATTGCAGAGCACCAAGGGCTCCGCGGAGCACAGTTTGGGAACCGCTGCAGCTGGTCTAGAGACTCTTAGAGTATTAGGCGTAAAAATAAAGAAAAACCAATTTTTAAAACTGAAAAATATTATTATTATTATTAAAAATTATTTTAAAAGATCGTAGTGATCGTTTAATCAAAAAAACATTTTAATTTAAAAATTAACCCAATTAACATTTTGTCTTCTTTGTCATTTATGTTTTGTTCAAACTTAAAAATACATTTGGATTTACCTTACCAATTTGTACGCAAGACAAATTAAACGATATTCATACATGATTTGGGTACTATAATATATAGAAGGTATATAAAATAAATTTCCGCAGTTTGTATAATGTATCTTATCGGTTTTATCGGAGATTGTAAAATCTTAATTTTTTTTTGCCGCAGTTTACATATCAACTTTAAGAAAAAGGTTAATTTTGCCGCAGTTTATATACAGCCCGGGAAATATCGTTAAACCACAGCGGGCGGCGGTAGTGTAGTTTCCTGTACGCTATTTTTACCAATAATTACCATTTCAGGCGATCACCGCGACGAAGTTTCTTCGCCGCGTGCTCCTACATATTATCTTTCTTCCGATTCGCGGTCGTTCCGCGTCATTCCCAAAACGGTCACTGTATAATAATATATACATCGTGATAATGTAATACTTAGGTTCTAAACAACAACAGCAATAAAACGCGACGACAATGACCATCATCGTTATACAACGACAAAACAGTGTAATATAATATTATAGAGTCGTTTCACGGTCGGGCGGTTCTCACAGCTTGGCTGCAGTGGTGGGTGGGGGTGAAAACTGTGGAAATATTTAAAAAAAACTATAAAACCAAAAAGGCGCCTCCTCATTACTTACCCCCTCGCTCCTGAGTCCCCAGAGATCGCGAATCGAGAGTACCCATACACATGGCTGAGATCGCGGCGTTGTGACAAAACTGATGGTCGTAAATAATATGCGATCCAGATCCGTCGTCGTCGTTGTCACCGTCGTAGTCGGTTGGTTTAGGTTCACGGACCTTTGGCCCGTTAATAATTACCGTCGCGAATCGTGGTCGGTTCCCGACCTCATTAACCGCGCACAGAATCCTCCCCCGCCCCGCGCACCATAACACACGCCGATCGACCGTGACCAGCGGCGGCCCCTCCTCGCCCGGTTGTCACCACCCACGCTCGCCGCCGCGGCAGTGCGTCGTGTGTGCCAGTGACGCCGGTGACTTTAATCAGGGCAGGTACTTATTATTACCATGTATAATGTCGTCACCGCGTTCCGTGTCACATCCCGTCGGAAGCACGCTGCCTCCTGTATGCACGTTAAAATAATATCATTATAATAATATAATATAATATAATATAGAGTATACCACTACCACTGTTGCGGTTCACACCCGCTCCGGAACCGCACCGCGGTAGTCGCGCGACCGTTTTACTCGCTCGGACTCGTCCCGGTGCGGTGGTGCTTGCAGGTTCATCGTATATGGTACTCGGGCGATATTATTAATTCGTGTTGTACCGTTTATTGTTCACAGTTGGACGACGCCGCCCTGCAGCTGTACAAGGACGGCGATTTCGGATCTTACTTGGACATGGAGGCGTCCATTTCCGAACAACCGGAGGAATTCGAAGGATTTCAAAACGAGTGAGTGTGCCTACGATACCTACTATTATAAGTCATAATATTGGGGATTATTATTTTTATCGAGGACCAGGAAATAAGCTATAGACATAATCCGTTTTTATCAAGTACCTGCTACCTATAAATTATAGATGAAATGATCCATATCGTCATCGTTGTCGGGGCGATCGCCGATGGAATACCTAACCAAATTGTATTCATACTATTATATTATAATATATAGCTACCAATAAAAGTGGATGTTCTCTGGATCGTGACAGTCCGAATGCGTTCGGATATGCAAATTTATCATCTAAACGTTATTATTAGGCACCTATATTATGTTATACCTTATTAAAATATATACTTATGATAGTATATTTCCTCTAAACGTGTTTTATATTTTGGTTTGATAAAAGTGCACATACAATTTGCTTAACTATACGTATGATACGAGTAAACCTTTTTAATAGGTTAATCAGCGTATACTGCTGTTGAACATGGTCGATTTCGTACAAGTTTAAAATTTGAAATCGTCTCGAATTTAGAGTATCAGCCGTATTTTGGTTTTGATTGTATACCTCGGTCGTGATAGTATAGACTGTTAGCCGTTAGGGGCAGGATTGGGCATCGGGGTTGAATATTATGCTAAATTTGAATACCAATTAGATATGAAGCGATGAAAAATTATATTATTTTATATAAAGTCGTACTTATATCATTTTCGTAAATACAATACATATAAGTGATAGATATTAGATACCGATATAGGTATGTGAACCTCAAATTTCAGTCTTAAATTTCCCCAATCAAGAATATCTATCCAAAAAGTTTACTTGCAAATATTTAAACAGTGTTTTTATTTTATCAATGGAGTTAGGTACGACATTTTATTTAAAGATGATTTAAACGGATTGAAAATGTTGGAACGTAACTTTATATTTTCCCACGTTTGTATTGCATTAGATAATATGATAAATACATAATCATTCTTATCGATTAGACCATAACATATATACGTTCCTATAATCTATATACTTTTTTATTTTTCAGTTGGCCGAAAACACGTTTTGTTCGTCATAAATATTATTCTTGATAATCGTTTAGTCTCTTCCCTAAAAATCGTATATTCAATTTTCAATACAAAAGTTTTTTTATTATTATTTTATTTATTGAGCGACTTAATAACTAGTAATATTCGTTTAAGGAATAAATTATGTTAAAACGAATTAAAACGGAAATTTATTGTCTTTAATAATTGATCGTATTATTATGTTAGATAAAGTGTATATAAAAAATGGAGTGTTCTAGATAATATCTGATAGGTAACTAGCAAAAGTAAAAATATGAATTTACCTATGTAGCATAATATTATATAGGTACAATTATGTTTAATATTCATAATATTATGTATATTAGTCAGAAATATTTGATACCAAACATGCTTTAAGATATTTTATTTATATAATTTGAATATGTTGTACACGGAAATTATAAATAATAATGTAGGTACATTCTTTGACCATATAGGTCACATTTTGGTAGGTAGGTTAATCTACCACACATTTTAGTGAAAAAATTAATTTATATTAATAACTGTTATAAATATTTATTGATCACTATTTGTTATTATCATACACAATTATACTACTAGGTAATCAATATTTCCTTACAGTCAACAAACATTTTGATGCATAAATTACTTAAGAATATTTCTGTGGAATTATTTATTTTTAATTTAGTGTAGGTACATTTATACATCTATAATAATATAATGATTTGTACATTTCATGATTAGCCATATGAATAATACACTAAAATAATATTGTGAGAAACTTTTTTGGAAATTGAGGATAAAGAATGTATTATATTTATGGTATTATGGGAATCGGTTGTCATAACATAATAATTATTATTCGAGGGTAAATTGATTTCATTAGCTGGTGAAAGAACTGTAAAATAAGCTCGCGTGATAACATGCAGCAGTCAAATAAAATATGTAATCAGTAAAATAACACGTCATATTTTGTTCTCAGTTAGCAGTTCTAACGTTCTTTAATATTTATTTTAGGTTTTTGAATACGTATTAAGACGTAAATATTTAGTTAAGATTAAAAGTTGTTTATTTTTTAAGACCGTTTAACAAATCTTCCACCGATAATAACTCGTAGAGTAGGTACCTATTTGTTTATTAATTTCATACAACAAAATTATCGGTTTGTAGTATTTAACTAAATATATATACTTAATGTACTGTGAACTCATTTTACTGTTACTATTTAGTCACAGAGTCCCATCGGCTATCAAATACGGCAAATTTAACTAAACTAAAAAAATCTGTCACAGTTTTAACAAAGAATTCTAATCATGACAAAGAAATAAAATGCCGTTATGTGAGGACAGATTAAGATCGATATGGACACTTGGTTGAAAAAAAGAAAACTAAATAAATGAGAGCTATTATTGCGTTACCGCCTTCGACACGGGTTGCAGTTACCCAAGAGAAAAATTCAACGAATGTTTAGATCTAAAAGTCGGATCGGGTTTTTATTTTAGTCACGATTTCGGGCTGTTCAAAAAACATAATATTTTGTATCCCACGGTAATTGTTTAACATCATGGCCTCTTTCACCTCATGCCGTAAATTTTTTTTTAACAGGCACAGTTTTAAGTCTTCTCTTGTGTCAAGATAGTAAGTACCTTTCTTTTGCCGAGATACTACGGTAGGATATAATGTGACGCGGGCCTACCTATTATATACATTATAAACGATGGTTCAATTAAAACCATAAAATATACTTTGTTTTCGCATGAAATGACAACACAGTTCGTTATCATTTGTTGCCATATATTATTACCACTATTAATATCATAAATTATATTACATATATTTTCGTTCCAGTAAAAGAAACTCGATTGTCTTGCGCACGCAGTTGTCAGTCAAAGTACACACCATAATCGGTAAGTATCCCATAAATATTGTAAATAGGCGAAATTCGTTATGTACGGTCGAGTGGTTTTTATATATTGTCTAAAACTGACGTTATTTAAAGCGAGTTAATAGCGCAAGTTGCATTGACTATATACATTTATACAATATGAATAGAACGCATATTATGGGGTACAATAAAAATGTGTAACGAATAATGACGAACACGCGGTGATAATTGCTCCTGTACCCGCGGATAGTCCATGAAAAATCGTGACCTTTTATTTCTTCTTCTTCTCGTTATTATTATTATTATTATTAATATTATTCTCGTTGTTATTATTATTTTGCAGACAAACTGATGAACTCCGAAGGCAAAGAGCTCCGGAGGTGTTTGTTCGCGCTCAAGCACATATTTCAGGTGAGAGACCCCGACTCGGAGAACACACTGTAACAATGATAATTCTTTTGTGCGCGTGTTCGCCAGGGGCACACAAGCGTTTCAAGGTTTAGAAAAACTATTTGCCCGAGTGTGTGTTTATTATAATATAATATTATGTTATATAGTGATTAGCAATGTAAACAGCCCGGGCCATTGTTCGAGCGCCCCATGTGCCGCCGCCAGTTGAAAATATGTTATTGTAATATTATTATACTAATACGATATATGATGTGTTGTAGGAGGATAAGGATTTGGTTCACGAGTTCATACAAAACGACGGACTACGTTGTCTCATTAAGCTCGGGTCAGACGTCGACCAGAATTATCAAAACTACATATTAAGAGGTGTGTTTTCGTAAAATCAAACGCGGTGATTAATTTTTGTAAACAAAAAAATTAAAAAAAACGTCCAACGCCGTTTTGTTTTCAGCGCTCGGGCAGGTGATGTTGTACGTCGACGGCATGAACGGCGTCATAGAGGACAACCCGACCATCCAATGGCTGTACTCGTTGCTGACTTCCAGATTCCGATTGGTCGTTAAGACAGCGCTAAAGTTGTTGCTGGTGTTCATCGAGTACGTCGAATCCAACTGTTTGATTTTCATACAAGCCGTACTTGCGGTGCACCAATCTAATGGTACGATAATCGTATAATATATTATATTTTAATATCGCTCTGTCGATCGTTTATGTATTGTGCATGTCCATATTTTATTGTTATTTTTTTTTGATCCCGTAGGCACTCCATTGTGGAGTAATGTTATGAAACTGCTCACTGAACCCGATATGGTCGACACTGAACTGTTGGTGTACGCGATGACGTTAATCAATAAGACATTGAACGGTATACCGGATCAAGACACATATTACGATCAAGTCGATTCCATCGAGGAACAAGGAATAGAACAAGTTATACAGAAGTAAGACGAAATAACATAATATTATTATTATCGCCGTACACGCTATAAACAATGTTTTTATTTCTAGGTACATGTCGAAGCCGGGAACTGAACTCGATCTTCTCAGACAACTTCAGATTTATGAAGTTGTTCTGCAACACGAAGATGGAGATAACAAATCTACTCCGATCAGAGTAGACCATTCAATCAGGTAAGCGGTACAAACATTAATACATATTTTAAAAAACAAATATTTATATGTACCCATGTACATTATGTTTGTGTTTATATTTTAGAAAAACATTAAGGAATAGAAAATCATTGAATTCATCATTAGATTCTGTAGACAGAAGAAAATCTAGAAGACACTCAGCCGGTAACCCATGTGTTCAAATGCCTTTACTTATGGAACGACTCGATATAAATCCACCTTTACCGAAGCCAAACAAATTGCCTCATCCAGGTATGAGTGGATAAATATTTAATTATCTGTTTTATTTTATTGTTTCGACTTTTCTAATCAAATTAATATTAATTTTAATTTTGGTTTTTGAGTATGGTTTTGAATATTTAAGAAATTGTTTTCTTAAATATTATATTTAGTTCCCCTAAGACTATAATTAATTATTTTGCTTACTTCAGCTTAGCTTTAAGCGTTAATATTTGTAACCGTCGTTGTGTACCGTTTTTGTTTGTTTCGCTTTGCATCAGGTGAGGACGCTGGAGTGACCCCTGGCTTAAAACGAAGGAGGGAACGTGCTCAAAGACAACGGAGCTTGCTCCGGGAACAGTATAAGAACAATATAGCTCGACCGGATTGGTCTAGTACTGACGATCAAGGTATGTATAATTAGTATGTTATATTAATTTTGCCAACACACAATACGGTAAGATTAATTACATAAACGTGTTTTGTAATAATTATTTAAATTTATTAGGCGAAAGTTCTGAAGGTCAAAATGGATTACATTCATTTAACTTGTCTTCTTGTAATGGAGACTCGCAAGTTCAAAGAGAGAGCTCAGTAAAAGACTTGACACAAAAGTTGACAAACTTGAGAAGTCCGGATGAGTCACCTACCAAATTAGCTCCGTCTCTAGATGATATGAGAGGAATAATTTCAAAAGCAATGGAAGGTATTGAACTAATGCATTTTCTAATAATCATTAAGTATTTTTAAATACGCGTGGTTTTATTTTATAGGACTTGCTAAATCTCAGTCAAAAAATGAAGTAGTGAAAAGTCCGACCTCAGATTCAGCTATAGATTTACTGTCGAGAAAAACTGAGACTGATTTACAATGGGAGAGATTAGTAAGTGAGTGCGATCGATCTCTTCAATTATGTGACTTAGATTTCTCTACTCTACACTCCGACGACGATTCTGATGTATTGGCGTCTTCTTCATTACTTGGAGGTATTCCTCCTCCTCCACCTCCCTGTCCTATGCTACCACCCATGCAACAGCATGTTGCAAAGAAAACCAAAAAGACTGTAAAACTATTTTGGAAGGTACATATTATACGGGTTTAATAATAAAATTAAAATTGTTTAACGTACGAATAATTATTACAGGAAGTTAGAGATGACCCTATCGCAAGAGTAAAATTGAACTCTGAACGTTTATTATGGGAAGAATTGAGTCCCGTCGAAGTTGATACTCATAAACTTGAACATTTATTTGAATCTCGTGCAAAAGATTTTATCACCAAGGTAAACAACAAAAATATTATTTTTTATTCACTATTAATAGTTAATAATAAATAATAATTGATAATGAAATATTAAAATATGCTGTATATTTGGCCTCACAAATGGTTTCGGGTAATGCAAAAGTAACAATCCTGGTATTTTGGTTTATAATTATAATGGTTCTCTTAAAATTATAATATGCATTTATGCTTGGTAATACTTTGTGAAGCTTTTTAATGATATTTTGTTTGTTTTTAATGCGACCAAAATGAAAAAAAACGCGGATTGTACACATTTTTACAGGAGGTAAGGCTTTTTTATGCTTGTGATTAAAAGGGGGTGGCGGGTATTTGTAAAAATGTTCTATTCTTATTGTCGCTTAAATGTTTAGAAACAACAAGAAATTAATAAAACAAAAGAAGTAATTGTATTGGATCCAAAACGATCAAATGCAATTAATATAGGCATGACGAAGCTACCTCCACCGCGGTCCATCAAAGCGGCCATATTGAAAATGGACCCGACAGTCATAAATCGAGAGGGTATAGAGGTAATAAATTAAAAACAATTAATGAAAGGTCACATCAATTTTAACATTTCACAAATCATCATCATAATATTTTTTTTTGTACAGAAGCTCATGACTATGCTTCCTAGCGATGAAGAACGAAACAAAATTCAAGAGGCGCAGTCTGCGTGTCCGGATTTGCCTCTGGGCAGCGCTGAACAGTTCCTATTAACACTAGCGTCGATATCTGAACTCCCGGCTAGGTTAAAACTGTGGTCTTTCAAATTAGACTACGAGAACGTTGAAAAGGAAATCGCAGAACCACTTATGGATTTGATGCAAGGCATCGAAATATTGAAAACGAACCGCACGTTTAAGGCGATATTGGGCACGTTGCTGTCAGTAGGCATATTTTTGAATGGAGCCGAAGTCAAAGGATTTCAAATTGAATACCTGGCTAAAGTACCAGAAGTCAAAGACACCGTGCATAAGCATTCTCTTCTTCACCATTTGTGTCATATCGTTATGGATAAGTTTCCCGATTCCACGGATTTATATTCAGAGGTAGTTATTTAATATTTATTATAGTCAATACATTATGATGTAAAATCACACAAATATAATATCGTACAATTTAAAACATAGATCGGTGCTATTACTCGTGCGTCAAGAGTAGACTTTGGGGAAATAGCTGCGATGTTGTCAAAAGTAGAACAAGAGTGCAGAGCGTCTTTTGATCATTTAAAGACGATCAGTAAACATGACGGGGCGACTGCTATAAAATCCAAGTACGCTACTACCAATCAACATGAAAGACTGCAATCATACATAATATAAAGTTTTATTTTTACACAAAAGCATTTTGAACTATTTTTTTCAAAAATTCTTACCGGCTTGATTTATTGCCAGAACGTCTGAACCCATTAAATAATTAGTTTTTAACTTTTAACATTAATTGTTATACATTAACATGTTTAACAATATTGTAATAGCCAATAGGTAACAATTATGAGGGATAGAAAATTTTTGTGTTGCAAGTTTTTAGTGCATATTTTTGCATATTTAGATTTGAGACACTCAAATGTTTTTTTGATATTCTGATTTTTCCGTGCCCATCCTTATACAATTTTTAATAGTTATATAATATTATGATAAAAAAGGTCGGCAAGTGGGTACTGCTCTTCTGTACAGTAGATATCGAGTAGGTAACTTTCATGGATGTGTTAAATTTGTATTCAATGATATACCTATATCATTGTATATGAAAAACGAGTCTGAGCAAAGACGGTCTGTCAGCCTACATAACTAAGTGTACCTATTTTAAGATATTATTGCTATTAAAATAATTTATTTTATTACTATTAATTAATAATACAGTAAGTTGAATTAATTTTTGCATTTTTTTGATTTTTTGGTCATATTACAAACTACTTACGAACAAATTTGTTATACATTTACAATCCTTAGCTATAAAAACTGAACATTTTATAATTTTTTAACTCCAAAACGATTTGCAAATGTTCGATGATACATTTCAGTCAACATTTGAAGTTTAAATACTTATAAAAAAAATTGTGCCTATGTATTTTTATTAATTTCCATCTGCAATTTTAACAACTTATGAGGAATCTTGTATTCAATTTTCAAGAAATTTGACCCAATGGAATTTTTTTATTGATATTTACAAAGAAAAAACCTTGAAAAAATATTATTATTAATTTATTGAATATTCAATGTCTAATTTCAAACACACATAAAAATTTAGTTCGAATTTCCGATAAACTTTTTCTTTTTCAGCAGGGTAGAAAAACTTATAGAGAATCTTATGTTGAATTTTCAAATCATATATTTAAATAATTTTTTTTAAAAAAATGTCCTTATTAAAAAAGGCATATTTTTGTGATTTTTACGTATTTTGTCGAAATTTTAACTTTAGACGCTTATATTTAAAAACTATTAGAGACTTACTCTCAACTTTTTTAATTTTTAGTTAAAACAAGTTAAAAAAAACTTTGTATTAAATTTTTTAGTTTTTTGACCGATTGAATTTTTTTTTATTGATAACAAGTAATAAAAACCCAAAAATTGATTATGCCTATAAATAGCTCAAAAAAAGTCAAAATATATTGAAAATAGTACTATGTATAGAAATTGCTTATATAAACATTTTGTGAAAATTTCATATATCTACTGTGATTAGTGATTACTTTTGATGTTACACCAAAAAACAAAATCGTTTTTGTCAATAATTTGCTTCACATAAAAATTCTCGTTTTTTCCTTAATTTTTTTTTTGTTATTCCCGACGCTTCTAAAAACTATTGAAACATTTTTACTTTTGACCTCCCAAAATACCAACTATAGATTTACTTTCCTACTGGAAAAAATGCTGATGGAGAAAATCGGAGCCGTATATCTAATCGTGGTGACAGACACAAAAAAAAAACCACACATATCATTGTAAAATCAAAACATTTCTCGCTCCGCTCAGAATCTAAAAGATCATAAAACAAAAAAAAAGGATGATTTCAGATTTTATTTTTTTGGTAGTGTCATAGATTTATGATCAACAATATATTTTATACTTTAAAGGCCGTATTTGTTTTATAATACTGTAAAAGGTAGAAATTAGATAACCATAATTAAATGTTCCATTATAAATATAATTTAAAATTAATATCAATTTAAAACTAAACGACCATAATTTGCAAATGTAAAATATGTATATTGCATAAATAAAAAAAAAATACAAGTGTATATTTCTTGTTTTGAACACACACCTATACTTTTGATTAATTAAGTGCATAACCGCATATGTATTAATAAGTATTTATTTTGAATATTTAATTTAGTGACTCACAATAGTTACAATAATATAAAAATAAAAAAATTTTATTCACTAATGACGAGTGTTATCATGTCTTAGGATGTCAGAGTTTTTGGCTGACTGCGCTGAACGTATTGTGGTGCTCGGTAAAGTCCACCGACGCGTTGTGAACCGTTTCAATAAATTTTGTCTCTGGCTTGGCATTCCTCTGCATAAAGTCCAACTGACCAAGCCCAACGAGTTGTGCCGTATTGTATCAGAGTTTTCACTGGAGTACCGTACCACCAGAGAGCGTGTCATCCAGCAACTGCATAAGAAGGCTAGCCACAGAGAGCGGAACAAGACGCGGGGAAAGATGATAACGGAAGTCGGAAAAATTGACAAACAAGACGCCGACACTGAGCTCAGACAGCTGTTGGACAAAGACCCTTCGCACAACAGGGTGTTCTCGTGGAGGAATCAGTGTAGACATTCCTTGGGTGAGTACTGCAGCACTAAATATTATGGAAGGGTGGCTAATTGAGCATTATAATTTCGATGAAAACTTTTCGATCTATTTGTCAGTCACTTTTAAATTGCTCGTTCTACTATTAGTTCAAATCAAATGGCAACAGTGCTTCAAAGTTGCAGATAAAATTCGTACACAACATTAGATGTTCATGATTTCGTACGTCGATAGGGATCATACGCAATTGTGTTTCACCAGGCTTATTAATATGAACTAACGATTGTAATAATTATAATAATCGAATGTCGACCGTACGCAGGAAATACGAACGGTGTTCACTTGAGCAACGACGACGACGAACTGATTGAGAGCCTGGTGAAAACGGTCACTGCTACGGCCGGGGCGAACACGAGAACGACGCAGAGGGAACGTAAGAGAACTAAGGACGCTCATAGAAAATCACGTGAGTACGGGACACATCTTTTTCGATTTGAAACGTTACAACGACAATACATTTACGTGAATATTATGTTTAATGACTTACGCAGTGATCAAAAGGTCTCGGACTAGGGATAATATACCGAGGCAAAGTAGCAGTCACTCTCGTAATTCGATGTCGTAATAGTTTTGGTAAATTTATAATATTATTGTGTTCGGTGTTTGTGTTTTTGTGTTGTGTTTTTCGTGAAAATACCTGCAGATTCGTTTTAAACTACATCTCAACCGATTTTGACGTTGGCTCGGATTTTTACTTTCGTGTCGTTTCGGTTGTTGAAATTTAAATTGTAATAGACTAGTTTAGACATCGATGATAATTATTTTACTATTATACCTAAGTAGGCGTTATCTTAAAATCTTAGGCGACGTTAGTAGTATATTAGTTGTAGTATAGTAGTAACTAATCATGGTTAGGCGTAATGATATCACGAAAACTTAAACGGACATCATATTATATTCATAAGTGAAGACTAATATTATTTTACTGTAATTAACTATCAAGTAGGTACTTGTGTGTAATGTTACGCTATTCGATGATTCGTAGATGTTAAGACTATAAAGTACATTACACATCATGCTATATGTTGGAAATTAGGTATATTATGCTGTTTAATAAGTTTCTCCATTTTTCAGTAGTTCGCAAATAGTTTGTAAAATTATATATGCAGTGGCGTGGTGAGGTGTTTGATTACTTCAGATGAAATATTTCTAGGTCTATCCACCCGACCATCCCTTATCTACCAATTAATATTATACTCAAGTTGTATAAATAAATAAAATGTTTCACTATATTATTATATTATATTTTGTTCTTAATTATTAATTATTATACTAGTATTAGTAGAATTTTAATCATTATGCTATATATATATTATATACATTTAATATTACATGATTAATTAGTATAATTACCTATACCTTTTGGTCAATCGAGCTCCTGAACTTAAATACCCTTTCTACAGTAAACGGTCACTTGATAAGGTCCATTGTTTAAAAAGTCAATTAAAAATGTTCATAATATAAATGTGTCAAAAAAATCAAAGTTTTTAAAATTTACAATCATCTAAATAACATCATCTTGTTTATATTTTAATATATTATAATTGATGTGTATAATACAACAAAGTGTCCGCGTCCTGCTCACTTAGTTTTAACCCGACCGTGCAAAATGTCCGAGTTTCGTACTTTTAATGTTCGACCGTGTTACAAAGGGATGACCTAATACCCTTTTCATCGACCGCTATGCCACTGTTTGTATGTTGTTAGCATAATTTTGTTACACAGTGTTCTGTAATACTTACATATAGTTGTGATCACTAACTTTTGCAGTCTACCTTTAAAAAATCCTTTATTCATTATTTTGATACATGTTTGCAGTGAGGCGTACGTTGCGGAACGGTTTGAGCGACGAAGACAAAAAACATTTGGCATCATTCATAAAGGGCTACTGAACTGTGATATCCATGACGTCAAATATCTTATGACTGATAATAATATTTTAGACGTTTCTTAATAATTTTCCTAATTCATTTTAATTTTACTTATATATATTTAAAACTCAACAATTATTATCAAACTATTCTTATATTTCCTATATTTTTTGTTTGTTTGTTTTTTTTGTTTTTTTTTGGTCCTTCTTTCTACGTATATTATTATTTATAGTAAAATCATACTTCAAACGGTATGTGACATAATCCAACTGAAATAACAGCATTTATCAAACTGAAAAAAATAATGTTAGTTATATTATATTTTATACATTTATTGAAAAGTTTTGTAATGTGTTACAAACTGTGAATAAACGTTGTTAAAATATCAATTACATAATATTTTATAAAGTTGTTCAATCCATTATTTGTTTACTATTTGCAATAGTTAAAAAAACAGGAACACTACTAAATACTATAAAATAATTCTACTGTAGAACTACAGCAGGCACAGATTCAAGGGAACCCCAGTCGTCCAAGCTACCAATACAATAAATGTGTACTAAAAATGACTTAATTTATGTTATTTAAAAGTACATTTCTCCAGCCCCCCCCCCCCCAAATGTAATTCTTGAAATTTTTTTTTACCAAACATTAGTGTGAATTTGTGTGATTATTTTCAGAATTTGTGCGATACTGCGGCTTGTGCGATACTAAATTCAAAAATGTATAAAAGGCTAGAGAAATGTTCCCTGACTCCCCCTCAAAGAAAAAATTAAAATTTTTAAATTTTTTATTTGCCAAACATTAGTGCGCCATAAGTGTGAATTTGTGCGACTATTTTAAAAATGTTTGTGAAAACTGTTATACTTGGAAAACCCGTTTGTTCATTTTTCGAATTTCCTTAATCATGGAAAATATTAAAATTTTTGAATTTTTCTTTTGACAAACATTTGTGCTCCATTCATAGACTTTATACTCAGTATAAGGTCTATGGCTCCATTAATGTAAATTTGTGCGTCACTCAAATACGTGTTACCTGCTTATTACATTTTAATATGTTACTAATAATTGTACTTACATAATTTCAATTTATATTCATACTGGAGATTTTTTTTAAAACGTATGTTTATTATTTGTTTTAGCTACCTTCAACGTAGCTAGATCATTTAAATTGTGTTGTGCTATTATTTTAGTATTTTGTAACATTGTGTATAATTATACAAAATAATACGTAAAGAATACAAAATGTGTAAAGATTTGTACCTAAATTAAAAAATTTGTTTTTTTTGACGAAATTAAAAATCATTCTAACCTAACCTTGAAACATTTAATTTCAACTCTGGATTAAAATTAAAAAAAAATCATATTCAGACTATCATATAGATATGAAATGAAATAAGACCTATATATTGCATACTTATTTAGAAAAAATCACATAATATTGTATATTCTCATAAGGTTAAATATCTTTCATTATTTATGTAGTTAATCTTAAATTAATCTTTTTAAGAAAAGCTAAAATAATTTTGCTATTTAAAATTAGAATAATGAACACATAAATACTTTTTTGATACGTAGTAAAAATAATTATATTTTGTGTAGTAGGTAAATGGGCCTGGTTCAAGTAAGTTAATGTGTAACCGGATCTCCTAAAGGCTATGTCCTTGATCTCAACACTGTTTTTCCAATATAAATATAAATACACCAATGCGATGGCCTTGTTTGCATTATTTTGTATGTACAATGTACATAAGTTTATTCATTCTTAATATGTATAACATTCTCACAAGACGCAAAGGTAAATTTAGTGATATATTGAAGCTGTAAGGGTTTGGTTCAGTTTGGTTGAAACCGTTATAGGGTTCAGCCGTGCGTGGCGTATCGTTTTCGTTATCTGTCTGCTCATTAGTAATAATTGTACCGATATTATTTTCGGGATAATTCTATCTAATTAGGTTGTGTTTATCCACTGTCACGTAACGCATGCCGTTCATTTCAGGAGTAAGCGATAAGCCTAATAACCCAAACTCAAAAATTAAAGTTAACCTCCAAAATTCCAAAAATCACTCAGAATGGAAAGTTATAAAAAAAAAATAAACAAATAACAAGTTGTCAAATAACACTCCGTCAACACCGATTTAACCGAATTTTCAACACATCATCGATAAGAACCCTCAACTACAACTACCTCCAGGTACACAATTATTTAATTTTAATGATTTTAATATGGTACAGAATAGTAATGGTAACAATAATATCATTACGAATACATCGGCTGACCTTCATTCCGCCGATATGGATTTGGATAATTCACCCAATAACTCGTGGGATAAGGACGGTTCTGGTCATGCGACAGTCGCTAATGACCATAGTCCGTTGAATATCAACATAATGTCAAACAATACGAATCCTTCACACACTTTTTCAAAAATATTACATTTGTATGGTCGTGATTCTAACTTATGCACATTTTTGGACAAATTTATCGGTGTCCTTATTATTATAATAGAAGCAATTTCGGATAAAAATAATATTGAAAAGCTTCACCCTATGCAAGTTGGCAAACTTTTTTAAAATGAATTCAAAGGCATTTTGCGTATTGATCCAATTGGTGTAAGAGTAAAAGTTACGTTCGACTCTATTTCCGCCAATATCTGCTTATCCTCGGTAGAGTTACAATCTATGGGTTTGCAAGCTTACATTCGTCTACACTTGTTTATTCATTCAGTGTTTGTCACTTGTTTATTCATTCAGCCTTGATGTTTCATTTTCCGAAGAAGATTTTTGGGAAGGTTTAGACTTAACGGTGCAAGCGATCAGCTTCCGTCGCATTCAACCAGTACGAATGGTAATTCTTCTTCACCAACTAAATTGGTAGAGTTGAAATTTCTCTCCCCTAAGCTCCCAGAAAAAGTCTCTATTTATAAAGTACTATTTAAAGTTTTACCCAGCATTCGATCTCCGGTAATATGTCAAAATTGCCTCCATTATGGTCACACTGTTAAATTCTGTCGAGGCAAAGCTAACTGTTCATATTGTGGCTTACCCGATCACTCTTTTTCCAACTGTCCCACAAAAGTGGCAACTGACCAGTCTAGTTTCCACTGCAAAGGCTCTCATACAGCAACTGCCCAGTCATGTACGGAATGGTCTCGTCAAAAAAACATAAAGAAGATTATGGCCACTGAAAACGTTTCCTACAAGGAAGTGGTGTTCATTATTAAAAATAATATTGTTCATAAATCGTCCACTTTTTCTGACGTTGTTGTTAAATTTAAAGATAATGATGTAAAAGAATCCAGCAATAACGTTATTGATATTTCAGATGAGACTTTTCCAAACACTGGGGAATCTCATGTAAAGTTAAAAACAAAACATAATAATCATAATTTTTCTCGCAAGAAAAACAACTTTATTCCTTCTAAACAATTATTCCGCCCACTTCCTGTCGATAAAGACTATTCTTCCCCTAATGGCACATTTCTGAAATATATGTCTGAGAATACTTATTCTTTCCTCAAAGTGAATTCTTGGATATCATCTCTTGTTAATCAGCTTACTCATACATTAATTAATGACCCAGCATCTTTTTCTTCGCCTTTTTCTCTTAATAATATAATTAGGTCTCATGTATTAATTTTTCTCTTCCATACAGAATGGTTTGCAGGAATATTAATTATCAGTTTAACAATTTTTTGATTTTACAATGGAACTGTCGTAGTCTTAGAGCATGCCGTAATGATTTTTCTTTTATGTTGGCAGAAAACAAGTGTCAATTCTTGCTTTTTCCGAACTCGCGTTTTTCGATCCCTAATTACCACGTTACCTGCCAAGATAGATTAGATGGATATTGTTGGGTTGCCATCGTCACTCATCAGTCCATTAACAGCAAACGCATTGCTCTTAACGATAACATTAGACACATGTTAGAATACCACTCTATCGGTTTAATAGGCATAGAGATCACAATAAACGACAAAAGTCTGGATTTATGGTCAATCTATATCCCTCCCTCGTCTAACCCTTCTCCAGAAACTTTCAATATTATATTCTCTCTTATGAATCGTTCATCCCATTAGGAGGAGATTTTAACGGTCACCATCCAGTTTGGGGGTCGTCCATTTCCGACTTTCGGGGCAATTCGAATTACTCCGCGATTTCCGATTATGGTCTCTGCATACTTAATAATGGCTCAGTGTCAACCAACTCAGTAGGCTTTTTATTCTGTATCCCTGAAATTATGTTTAAATATTCCGATACATTACCACATGTCTCGTGTTCCTTCATGGCAGAGTGCTATGCGATTACGACAGCTCTGGAGTATATCAAATATTTTGTAACGATTCTGAAGGTACGAACCACTCATTTCACCGCTATGCCGCGCCACCGATACCGCGCGCCCGCGTACCGACACGACATTTTTCTCGCGGACTAACAATAGATAGCGCTCAATGACCACTCATTATAAATCCGACTGGGGACCGCCGATTAATTAGTACAATTGGTCCTTTCGGGGGGGTTAATTGAGACAAATTGGTAAGGGCATACGTTATGGATAGATTCATATGTCCGTCCAACCCATATCGACCCGGAAAACCGTCATCGGTACCGAAACGGGTATGTTGTCATTCGCTCGTCTGACAGTCGGGAATGAGGGCCACAGCACATATAGGTAGGCCCGACGGCCGTCTCACCAATTCCGTTATTTCCGACCAAAATACTGGTAGGAATAGACACCACCGTCCAGAGTCGTGGGTAAGGCCATAAAACTCCTTACTATCCGACTGCCTGGTAACAGTGCCTATTTCCACCAGTAGTCGTAACTTTCTTTTTTGAGTCCGTATACGCATCGACTTTTTGCTTTCCGACCATATCAAACGGCGTAGTATAATAGTCTGGGTACGGCATTAATACCCCGTACTTCCGATCGATATCCTACGATACGAGATTTGGTTGATGTGGAAAGAGTCTAGTGAATAACATATTCTTGTCGCTCCGAGAAGCACATCTTAAATTGTTAGGTTGCAGCCGAATATTAACCTATTGGCTACTGCTGCGAGAACCGTAAGTCTAATTTGTATCATTTGTATTGTTTGTATGAGATCGTGGTATCTCCGTTCTGTTATTGCCAATTATACTAGAACATACCAAATCATATTTTGTTTGTATAAACTTCTACCTATTATAATTATTACATTTGAATTATATTTCTATCTTTATTTTACCCATAATCAGGCACACGGGATAATTAAATTGTTATTACTACGTGTTTATTATATTTTATGTTTTAGATTTTATTGTGTTATATGAATTTGTTTATGCCAATACAATAAATGATATTAACCGTAATGAATATGTGTTCCGTTCATTACAATTTAAACATAACAAAATGCTTGATAGTTTCGGTTTCTTAATCAGCTCTTAGCGCTATTAATTCTGCAGCTACGTCTCCCCTTATTCTCAATATAAAAGCATCGCTTTTCGAATTATATTCACATGATATAATAATCGAATTTTCGTGGGTCCCATGACATTCTGGAATCTCAGGCAATGAAGTAGCTGATCTCCTCGCTACATCCACCAAATTTAGTTTAAAACCTTCTGTTCGAAAAATTCCTTCCTCAGATCTTTTAAATATTTTACAAACGAATTACAAACAAGCTTGGCAAGATAGGTGGTTATCAGTTGCAACTGATTTCGCTAAGTGGTATAGATCTATAACTCCTACAATTCCACAGCACCCATGGTTCTATAAGCGGCTCCTAGACAGGTCCCACATCTTACGTTTTACCAGGCTCAGATTTGGGCACAATTTACTTCCCGTGCATGCCTTTCACCTTGGCTTAAACGATTCCCCTTTGTGCACTCGTCATGCAGAGGCAACCATTTGCGACTTCTCTCACATTCTCGCCAATTGAACATCACTCACTAGTCCCAGATAAAAATTACTTCACCTCTGAACAATATTTTGTCATTAGAACCAACAATTATTCTTAATTCCTTTTCAAGATCCACTATTATTATAATATTGAAGTTTTTCGAAAATGCTGGATTCTTCATTTGATTATATTTTATATTATTTCAAATATATTCAACTGTTTGTTACTTTTTTTTCTCCTTTCATTTTATTATTTTAGGTTTCAGTTGTTGCCAGTAAATTACTACTATTATCAAGTACTAATATGTTTATTTTTCATGTATTTTTGTTTTTTTTTATTGTTTAAATTTATCTCTTGTAACCATCTGTTTGTTATTTGTTAATGTTTATTTTTTTGTAACTGTTAAGCTGTAATAATTTTTTATATTGATAGCTTAATGAAAAAAAAGGGTTTTGTGGCCTGTTTTATAAACTTGAATTAAGCTTGAAACAAACGGTTTTTC
>CM040633.1:23826184-23853522 GCA_022818045.1 Neotoxoptera formosana | reverse complement strand
TAATATTTCATAAATGTATTTTAAAAAGACAAAATGAATAATAAAAAAAAAAGATAGTCAATTTATTTTTGGGCTACTGTAAATATATTTAAATTGTATACATTTCTAAATAATCACATATTTATTTAATTTATAATCATTTATTTATACTTTTAGAGTGTATATCTACGATAACTAATTATAAAATGAGTAAGTAATTATTTGTTTTTTCCTCATCAGTAATAAAGTGATTATTGGCAATATACAAAAAAACATATTTTTTTTAAACAATAATAATTAATCATCAAGGCTGTAAATTTAATGCATTTGCATGTTTTTTTTACTACACTGTATAAAAAAACAGATTCTGCCAAAATTTGTTTTGACTTTATTATAGTTAAAATACGAAATCTTATTTTCTATATTTTACGGGTTAGGGCATATAATTGCACGTTTTCATGATTTCTTAAATGCTAATTTTCTTAAATTTGTTTTATTTTTTCGGTCTATCCGTATAAAATCCTTATATAGTATATTACACAATTATACATTCCAAATCTTTTACAAATTAAAAAATAAATAGGATGGATTTAGTATAGAGCATTTTTTGAATTTTTAGTGCATATTTTTTTAATTTGTCAGTGCATATTTTGACTGTTATTTTTGGGACATAAATATAAATATTTAACACTTTTTAAGTGCATTCAATTCACTTCAAGTTTAATTTTAATTTTTAGAATTTAAAATTTCAACTTCATATTGATCATTTTTAGTATCCCTATTAAACGCGAGAGCGCTTAAATCCCTAAACTTTACAGTGTTAACATTACATTTTTAAATTTATTTATTTTTAAACAGAATATCCTGATCATGATAGTAAGTATATAATAATTTGATAGAACCCATATTCTAGAATTTACGGACTTAATGACACGGAATATATTTAATTTCCTAATGAGGTCATAATTCTATAAGATACGTCACAATATTAACATTACGTTTTTAAACAGAAAATGGTTTAGAAATTGGTAAGTATATAATAATTTGACAAAACACATATTCTAGAATTTAGGGATCTTAATGACACAGGATATATTTAACTAATGCAGACACAATTCTATTAACTATAATACGCAGTGGGGTGCCTGATTGAATCAGCATGCGTTTAGGTAAATCGCCTTTTTACCTTCTTAATAAAACCTAGGTATGTGTTTAGGCGAGTTCCTTATACTGTGTTTGAGTGGGTATGATACAATACAAATTATGGAAAAATAAATTGTAAAGATAAAAATGAAAATATTATATCATAAATAATATTTGATTAGATGTACTGACAATGTATAAATCTTTATTCGTCTAAAAACATTTGAACAAAACCAGATGGAAAACTTAGCTATGATCCTAATCATTTTTACCACCCCCAAAGGGCCACGGACCAGAGGTTCTTAACCTTTAGTTTAGACAAATACTAAAAAATAAAAGGTGGCATAAACGTATAATAATGTTAAATAAAAGGTCGCCTAAACTCATAAACGCATAACAATGTTTCAAAGTCACTCGCTAAACGCATTTTTATGAATGTAACACAGACATAGCAATTTTTACAAATCTACCCAATTGCAAACCACATCGTGGTTGTATGTTGGATTTTTCAAACCAGAATACTCTCTTGATGGTAAATTTTAAGGCTCAACATTATGTTTATCTGAAGGAAATATTTAAAATCTCCCTGGTCAACATTATGTTTTATTCATAATTTTCTGGTACTCATCTACCTATTTATTTTTATATTTATTAATGACATATAAGATTTTCAAAGTGTGCATACAAATGAGTCCCGGGAGAGTTAACCATCGGCAGAGTTTACAGGTCTTTAAAATCGGGAAAACTGTTTGGGATCACCCTTCGTCCACGGTATACTTTAGTAATTTTTTTTTTAACATGAAATTTTCTCTGAATTTTGTACCAATTTGGTAGACCAAATTTAAGCTGAAATGCAATATTATTGACTTTACAGAAATCAAGTAAAACTGTTAGGTTATCACTTATTATGGTGAATAATAAAACATTTAAAGAATAACTTATTTGAATGTTATAAAATGTATAATATTAAAGGTAACATATAAGTTCAGTTTATACTCAATTTTAGTGAGATATAATGTTGAATTATCTTTTCCTAACTTGATTATAATTTAAGAACTTATACATCTGTGTTTAATGTTTATTATTAAAATGTCCATTCATTTTAATAATGTATTAAATTTTAAAACAGAATATTACGAACAGTATGCGAGTAAGTGAATAATTAATCAACGAAAAACTTAATATTTTAGAATTTGGAGATTATAGTGACAAGGGTTAAAATATTTAATTAATTAAAGATCCTGCCATTGTGTATTTTATAAAAGGCAATATTTAGGCGATATGCAATTTCGTTGAGACTACTCTTGACATTTGTGTTGTTTGTAAATAATTATTAATATGAGCGCTGTCGAATACAGGTACTGGGATATCTATAGGTGCGCAAGTGGCAACAGTACCACGACTAAAAATTAAAAACATGATTTTCCTCTCAAAATACACTTTACAGGAAAAACTCTCACCCGTCAATTTTTTTACGCTAGAAAGAAGATGATTTTTGATGGGCGCACCGTTGGGCATTGATTCTTGTTTACGATGCTTAAAACAAAAATAATACAAATAAATGCTTTGGAAAATTGGTCATAATTAAAAAAATCTTTTTATATACCTTCATAAGAATTAGAATATTTGAAACTTATCGGAATTGTTCACTCTACGAGGCGTAATTGTTTTTCCTATAATGCGTGTTTTTGAGCAAAAATAGGTCACGCGCAGGAGCCTAAAGATTTAATTCTATAAGCTATGACACGTCGCTGCCTCGAGTTCAGAATTTTTGTATATTTTGTAACAATTTAAATAAAAATAAAAATTGTACCACGTTAAATTTTTTCTGTAAATTATGTGGAAATTTGTAATTTCAATTTTGTACGTCGGGTGCTAGCGAGCTGTTATAACCTATTTTATATAAGAACAAGCTGATCCCGTGCACTTCGTGACACGAAGTGTCAGCTATATTAGCTGTCCTATCCTAGCTGTCCCTTTCAGCGTTGCCTGAATCATATGCCCATATATTATGTTAAGATTAACCTCAAGTGATTTACATACATCTAAGCCACCTATAGGTGGGCAATCCACTGCATCGAATCGTGGATAATATATGTGAACAGTAATAAATTATCAGGTAGGAAATCCACCTGTGGTGGATTGCGGACCTCATGATGCGTAAGTAACTGAAATCAGAATTAGGTACATTAGAAAAAAAACAACAACCAAGTTAGTAGGTTGTAACCAATGGCAACCATTTATAAACAAATATTTCCATCGTAAATCTCAAAATCACAGTGTGAGCACCACTCCTAGACCTCTACCTTTTTTAATTATCCTATCTTCTTCCCAGTGGTCTAATCTATCTCTGTCCCAAATTTAATCGTAATCGGTTGAACGGTTTGGGAATGCATAAAGGACAGCCAGACAGACATTCATTTTTATATAGGTATATTTAGATGTCTACTAATTATATAATAGTAATATAATCTATAACCAATGGCAACCATTTAAATAAATACAAAAAACTACTGTGTGATTAATATTGTGCACTTAAGAGGCCATAACTCCGGAACCACTTATCGCACAGCACAGAAACTTAGATAGTATCCGATTATCAGACCTACTGAAATACTGAGACTACTGTATATGCATATAAAATTTCATAAAAATCGGTCAAACCGTTTCGGAGGAGTATGGTAACTAACATTGTGACACGAGAATTTTATTTATAAGATAATAAATATAATATATTATATTTATTATTAATATCATATTATTTATTCATTAGAAAAAAATTCATACGGAAATCTCGCAACATCATACCAATTTAGTACGAAAATTGATCCTCAGACGGGTAAAAACAGAGTATACACTGAATTATATTTTAGAAAGTGGCTATTTCAGTGTCAAAAACGTATCAACCTATTCCTGTGAGAGTTAAATTTTCCCCATAAAAGATTTTTATGTACTGATTAAATTCTTGTTGTCGATCAATTTTAGAACGACTGGAATGTTGTCCAAGATTTAAAATCGTATATTGCAGTTATGGTATCGATAGACCACCATAGCGATGACAATATTATAAAAGCGAACTTTAATAGTTGATTGATATGTTTAGGACAATCACAATATCCATTACTTATTTCTTTGTGTATGTAAAATATTATATTATATATATTTATAAAATGATATACGTACTTACATCACAGAAAAATTGAAATATCTTCAAAAAATCCAACTCGAAAATACGGATAATGCTCCTAATTTAACGATTGATAAAAGGTTATTTCAATCAAATATTATCAACAATTACAAAGTTATTGTTTCTGAATGAAAATGAGATATGTTGTGCGTGGATCAGAGAGAAAATAAATAATGCGCAAAGTGCTAACCTTGTCATAGGTTGCAAAAATAGGAACTTAGATGAAATAGCTGCTTTCTATATTTTATTTAAAACTTTTTTTTTATCTGAAACTATCTAGAAATTCGTTGGTTCAAAGTTTCAAACCGGTGTAAAATTATCTCCAATATCTAGATTTAGGTTCTTTTTTTCATACCGGTTTGAGCAAGCAAATTTCTAGTTTGACAAAATAATTTATTGTATTACAATGATGAGAATTATAATAAAAAATGTAGTTACAAGAAACACATTTAATAACATATTTTACAATTATATTTTATTAAAGGAATACCTTTGAGCAACAATATGTATGGTAATTATTTAGTGCAAAAAGTTCCACTACTACTCTTATTTTTAAATATGATGGCCCCTACTGCGATTACTATATCTAAAATATAAAAACAGTGTTAGATATGTATATGGTGGAAAATATTTAGATTACAAAATTATTTAACAATTGGTTTCAAATCTATAGATACTTATATTTTTCGAGTAGGTAGATATATCCTAATTGTGTCGAATTACATACCAGACTTTTACATTTTATTCTCCAAAACGGAATAACAGACACATAACAAAATAATCATAATTGTAAAACCAATATTTTCAACTTTTGGGTCAGAATCTCAAATCAAAAATAATTTACCACTTCCATTTTACTCTCTACTGTGACAAACAAAGAATATTAAGAAGTTAATTCTATAAACAATTAAGAGTAAATTCTTAAAAACTCACCGTATTTACCGCTTCATCTATTATATTATGTATGTATATAAATACACACAAATTTAACATCATCAAATTAAATGTATAATTTATTATTGACAATCAATAATCCGAAAAATGAATTGGAGTTTGAATAGCTTCTTAGTCAAAGTACAATATACATTATGAAGTACATCTTTTTTAGGTGATGTTGACAGCTACCATAGATATCTTCTGAATATCAGTTTTGACAATGTTAAACGTACGTATTCTAGTGAACGCTAATTAATTATAATACTTTATGTGCCTATTCAGTGAAATCTCAACAAAAAAAATACTGTGTGTGCGGATTTCTGAAATCCTGACATTAATAAATCTAATATTTGGGGAATAGGCTAACAAAAATGTGTATTGGTTGTGTTTAAATAGGGGTTAAGTTTTATAAAAAAAAATTAAAACTGTAATGATGATATACACTAATGTAGTGAACACTTCAAATTGATATATTACAATTCCGTACTGCATCATTGACATGTAAAAAGAAATATAAGAATAAACGAGAACAATATGTCAACTCAATAGCGAACAATATTATAATTCAATTTTAATACAATATAATATAACATCGAGTGAGTTACTGCACTAGTGAACGTCAACGAACACACAACGCAGAAGTAGTGGATTAGACCGGTGGGCTAACGTGAAAATCTTAAATCACCACTCAAAAAATGGTCCTGTCACAAGTGTTTGATATACTTTGCCTATCGGATTATCCGGTATACGACTAAGAACAAACGATAGAAGACAATCAATTAATTTGTGGAAAGGAATAGAATAATGACAATATCTTAACATCTTACATATTCATTTATTACGAAAACTTAAGATATTCAGAGTAAATATAAAAAAAATAAAAATAACCAAATCCGTTTAAAAATAACCACAATAAATATGGGAGTTAAATAAAGTAGGATGACAAAGTTAAAAGATAGAGACACAATAACAATGAGCACCGATTGTCTTTTATCAAAATAATATCATATTAGTCTGCCCAACCAACCATTTTTTTAATAATTTAAACACAATATCAAAAGCTTTTTCCAAGAGAGATTCTTATTCATAATGGCTGTTTTTTGTGTTCTCTCGTAAGTTTATCAATTTTTTTCTGTTTATTTTTATTTATTTATTTAATGTCTTTTACCTAATTTGTACCAATTTTCATTACCACAAATTCACAATAGTCGACCGGGCCATAGGATTTTATTCAATTAATTGAAACACAAAACATACCAGACAGCTAAATATTTTTACAATTTAGATGTATTTACTATTTAACTTTCTAAAAATAATAAAAAAAAAGTCCATTATATAATATGGTTTTTCGTTTTGTTTTTGTAGTCTTGCAAGAACTTTGTATTCATAAACTGTGCGATGTATATTCTAGTTCAACATAACTATTGCATGGAAGGTGTCCCAAAAAAAACGATATCGAGGAAAATACACCAAACTGCACATCAAGTTAAGTTTTTAAACATCCTCAAAATGTTAATTTTAAGTCATAATTATAGATTAATTGTATCACGTTTACTTTACATAATTTATTTGTTATAAACCAAAAAAAAAATAGTAATATTTGATAATAATATTGTACACTATGTTGTCAAAAACTATTGCTTCTATAATTGTTATGTTCTTTTGGTGTTGTTAGCAATTTAAAAATAAATTATATTATTATTTACTCCGTGGTATTAATACCGAAGTAGGTATTGGTTTTATTTTAAATTAATAAATACAAAAAGTGAATTAAAATTGTTTTGTTATATTATTATCATTTACGACTATCAATAACCGTATCTCACCAGTGTTGAGCAGAGATCATTAAATATTTATCTAGATAAAGATAAAGATAATTGAGTTTAATTTTATCTAGATAATGATAATATTTCAGTAAAATAAAAAGATTATTTTATTTTATTTTTCATAGTGATTTATACTTACTTATTTAACACAAAAATCAATGCAATGCACCTAATGAATATTAGTTATGAGGAAGAATTAATATAAAAACAAATTAATGAGAATTTTATACACTGGCACACAACATTTCTCGCTATTCATAAATATATTATGTACATTTTACAATTTTTTTCGGAACATTTATATAATTATTTAACCACTGTTGCCAACTGTATTCTTCATCGTGTAATATTAGCTATTGCGTATATTATAAAATTTTATATTTATTAGGTTCCTACCTTTCTAATTGTTGTAGGATAATTCGACCATTGATCAACTTTAAACATCAATCAAAAAAAATTATGTATTGTATTGTTTAGGAAGTTAAAATATATATATAACGTGATTTCAATGTTACTAAATAAACAATTATATCAAAATCACTTAATACTAAAATATTATAATAAAAATACTTAAACAGTATTATTCCTCATAGTAAATTATAGGTAAATATTTCTATTGTGTAATGTATAGCTAGACGTCTAAATTTTTTATAAAAACTTATTTTAGAGGTTGTAACGGACCAAACCCTAAGCAAGAGCAGGGAGGTTGACCTCGTTAAGTTACTATGACAAGCTTTTCGCGCAAAGGAAAAACAAAAAAACACGGTTCCGGCGGAGATATAGTATTATATGTGTATTTTATAATATTATTTTATTGGCGAGTAGGTACGAAACGACGTCGTCGTTGGAGTACTATACAACACTGCTTGTGCTGGGGCGTTGAGCATCGTACAACCACCAGTTTAGCGATTAGATAGATTATGTAATGCCGTTGATAGTGTTGTACTATTTGTACCCAACAGAGGTAAATAAAATATTTTAAAAGAAATAATTAGGAAATTGTCGTGATTTATTTTAAAAAGTTGTGCTTATGTATCTTTAATATTTTTTGATTTGATTTGATTACAGTATCAACTACTTTTGAGAAACTTTATTTTAAATTCTCAATCCTTAGCTATAGAACTTGTACAGTCTTATACATTTATAAGCTATAACAACAAAATAATTAGTAAATTGTCGTGATTTTTTTTAAAAAGTTGTGCTTATGTATTTTTAATATTTTTAAACACGATTACAACAACTTAAGAGAAACCTATTGTACTCAATTTTCAAACTTTTTAACAAAGATGAATATTTTTACAGTTAAATTACATTGTGTATAGAGATATTGAATAATATAACATTAAGAGAAACTTTAAAGTATCCACAGTTTTTAGTTTTTTAGTAACACCAATAAACAGAATGAAATTTGTCAAAAAAAAAGTTTATTGTAAAAATTCCACATTTTCCTTATTTTTTTTATTTTCTTTTTGTTTTTTAACCATTAATGGATTTTTTTACTTTTTTCCTTCTAAGTATCAACTAGATTCTTTTTCCTACCAGAAAAGATATTGAAGTATAAAATCGAATTTTACTGATCAAAAAGTTAATATTTTAATTTTTTTTAAATTAATAATTAATTCCTATAAAAAAAATCAATAGGTGGTTATTCTATAATCAATTCAATTTCTCTGCTCAGAATCGAAAACAATAAAAACGGTGATATTACCATGTAGAATAGATATACTATTTAGGATACTTCTGAAAGAGTTCTTTACATTATGTATACATTAGTATTTAAATTATATTTATTATAAGTATAATAATATATATTTTTTTTGGCTGATGCGCTTGGCGTGCCCGTCGTATCTTATCGGTACATCGGACGATCCTCACCAGATGCATAATACAATAACTACTCATATTTATTATAATTGCTAATTTAGTAGTGATACAATATAGTACAACCAATGGCAGTCCTATAAATAAACAGATTGTACATAAATCCTATCGAAAAATCTCTTTCAGTATTTCTATAGTTTTTCAATATTTCTGGCAAATTTTCCAATTTTTCTTTCCGTAAAAACCTTTTTCGAACTATTATCAACATTTACGAAAAAAATTGAGCACACAGTATTTTGGGCACTTTTCTTAATTTAGGCCCTTTCTTAACAAGATATGTACATAATACATACTTTAATCAATTATAAAGGCCCCATATAATATATGCTATAGGACTTAAATGTTGAGGGCCTCAATTAAATGTCAGGGGTGCCCAGGCACACCCGGAACCCACATTACGCACGCCTATATCTGTATAGTGAACGTATTTATATTATTGACTACACAATCATGAGAAGCAACAATAAGTATGCTCGAGTGTGCAGTTGAACAAATGTTAACATCAGGTGTGTTATTTTTACGAATAGTGCATACATATTTATAGCTATAAAATAGAGAAAAAAAAAAGTTGGAATTTAAAAAAGGAGAGGTCCAACCCCGGGGACTGCTTAAACAAGGATTTTAAGATGTACAATGGAAATATTTGTTTATATATTATAGTTGCTATCAACAATTATTTTTATTTCTTAATGGTTGCCATTGATAACAACTTACAGATTATAATCGTAATAGTAGAAATACATTTATTTTGTATGTATAAAATTACTGTTGGTAAGATGCTATCGGGCAGATGTGGTAACTTATGCATCAAATCGTCGCATTGACAGACTTGAAATAATAAATTATATCATAATATGAGAGTTGAGTATACATTGTCATTTTTTCTCACCACAGTCAGATTGCCCCATTGATTAAAGTTAATACATCTATGTATATAAACGAGATTGTCCTAAGTGACTGATTCGTAATCAATAATATCATAATATTATAGATAAATTTCACATTTTGATGGTAGGTTAATATTATAATTACACCGTACACCAAAAAAGATTTTTCAAAATTATGATTTTAAGAGGGTGAAATCTGCAAAAAAACTACATTTTAAGTATAAAATATTTACCTAATACATCTATGAGTAAGCTCTTATAAGCCGAGAGGTTCTAGCTGTTGTTATACGTATATCACATATTTTTGCTTAAAGGTGTACTAAATTGTATTGTGTGTATGCTACTGTGCTGTGTAATAAAATAATATACGATCGACTACTTATAATATAGTACACATATTTTCTAATAATTTCCATATTATAATCTTGCCAGATACCTAACATCAACTATAGGTACATACATTTGTATACTTAAGCCCGTTAACGACCGGTAATTCCGGATTGTCATTAGTTACATAATATTATTATATTACTAAATTACAATAAATAGATTTTATAAAAAAAAATAATAAAATAAACAAATATTTGGCACGGGAAACGCCGGGCGGGATAGCTAGTGTAATAATAAAATTCATATTTATGGATTTGTAACCAAGATTCATGAAGAAAACAATAATACAAATGTAGTCATTGAAAGAAAAAATCGGGAAACATTCAAATGTTTAAATAACACAAAATTATTCAATTATTGTTTTATTTTTAGAAAATATAACTAAAACTATATATATCTAGAACTATTTATGTTATGAATTGGTTAGATAATAATGTGAACAAATGAAAAAAATGAATATAAAAGGTGGGTTATTTTTCGTACCACAGTGACGGAACTGGGATATAAGGTATTTCACAGTGCCGGAAAGAGTTAAGGAATTTTGGCGCAACCATTTATTAGTAGCTGCGCTAGCAGCGTGAATTGTTTCTTATATCATAATCAAATTCAATTTATTTAATATGTCTATAGAGATATTTTATCTAGTCTTTATTTGCGTCACATACAACTTAAACTCTGTAAATTTACCGCATTCACATATCCATGTGTATAATTATTAACTTAAGCTAAACAACATAATATCCAAACGTTTTATATAAGTAATAAATAATTTCAATAAAATATAGTGAATATAAAATTTAAGTCCAAAACGGTGTTTAGCTTGAAAATAATATTTTGTATTTTTAACTCACCATATGTGTATCATTAAACCTTATGTTTTTTCCATCGATTTTAGAACAGATGTTTATGACAAAAATACATGAACATTTCATAAACATTTAATATTTACTTAGTTGTTTTAATGTATAAACAGCAAAATATTAATAGTCATTTATTTGGTGTTTAAAATATAATAACTATTCTGAATTCTGAATTTAATCACATTACGTTTCTCCACTGCAAGACAATATTTATACTCCTTCTTTTGTAGTTACCTGAAAAATAACCATGATTTCATATAAAGTTTTAACTATATTAAATGCTTTATTTGTTATAAGCTGTATAGGAGGAAAAGGTAACAATGAACTATTATTTTATAATTATAACTAAATATTAAATTGATATTAATGAATAGGTCTCGGAAGTTGTTGCATTTGCATGTTTTGCAACTGGTTTTTTCTATATTTCCTAATTTTTTTTTCTTATGCTCATGAGAAGTACCTATTATGAAAATTTCAATTTAGACCTCTCTTAAGTACCAACAAGATAAAATTGTCCATCAAAAACCATCCTCAATGTTGAAAATCAAACAATTTATTTAAAAATTTATCGTGAATATACACTAAAAAAAAATTAACACACATCATTTTAAAATGAATACATCACTCAGAATCTATATTATACATAAAAGTAAAACTGGACTGACTGATTGATCCATCAACACAGATCTGATATCACTGGATCCTGGATGGAAAGAGCTGAAATTTGCCATAAGGTTTATCACCTATAAAAGCTTAATAATTAATTAGTTAATTAAGTCATAATTAATTTTAAAATAAATTAAATTTGTAATATGCAGTTTTTTTTTTAGGACCTAGGTTTGCAGGTAAATAATAAGCAATTTTACAGTTTATTTAATGTAATATAACTATGATAATGTGAGTTTATTAAACAATGACATTTGTTACATTACACATAATTGTCACATTTAAAGTGACATTAAAGTTTTTGTACTATTTATATGTATAATATTTTGTTTTATGATGATAATAATTTATTTAATGCAATATTTTAATTTTTTAGACTGCGACAGTAAGGGAATTCATTTTAGTAATTTATACAGATATAATTTATTTTTACAACATAACCATGATAAAGTGACTTAAAATTATGTACCAGGAATACCTTTATGATATTTTGAATTTTATTTCAAACTTTATTTTGTTTCAAAAAATTGTAACTCTATTAGTCATGGTATTTCTTTAAACACACCGGCAGTAGTAATTATCTTTACAAAAGTCAAAATTAACTTTAATAATTTATAGATTTTGTTTTTATTTGAGTATAGTTTTCTTAAATATTTTTTTATATAGATTTTAATGTCTGGTTATATTCAATTTTATTGTTCAAAACTGATTAACAGGAAATTTAAGAAAAATTGGGTTTAATGGTAAGTATGTAATGGTATCAACAACTTTTGGTATTACAATTTGTCATTATGACGTAAGTGTATTTTATACATAACTTACAGATAAAATAGTTAAAACTATTTTATAACGATTGTCTATATTATGTATCTTATAAACATTAAAATTAAATATTTGAAACCATCGATGAATATGCTTTCGACTTAGGAGAGTAATAAACTTATGATATATTATATGTATACAGATGCAAATGGATTTGTTAATTACAGTTTTGTTAAGCAATTTGGTAAGTAATTTACAGTGGTAATATTTTATAGATTAAAAGAATAGCAGACGTCTTCTTTTAAATAACAGAGTACTATATTGATTACAAACACCCTGACTAGGTTAAACAGTATCAACGTAAATAATGTTTATTTTATAAAAAGATTTTTTTTTCATAAATGGTGAATAACCATTCACATTTGCGGATCATTGCCACGGAAAATTGAAAATCATAGCTAATTATGCAAACTTCAAAAATTACGTCATGCATTGGCTCTCTGCAGTTGAATACAAAGACTACTTAGAAACAGGAGGTAAATACAATTTTATTTTAATACACAAAAACTAAACATTTTAGTTTAAAATAAAACTATTTAATTATTAATAAAACTCTTTTAAAACTAAAATATAACTACGTATCAGACCTTATAGTTATTTACAACAATAAAACATTTTTATCTTAACTATTACCATCAAATTCATTTTGAATAGTAATAGATCCACATTCAATGTACATCAAATTTTAACTTTAAAATAAAGATTCTGATAGAGAGCATTGAACAAAATCTTCATTATGATTTTTAAATATTTTTGAATTGACTTTTTCCTGTCGTAGTTATTGCAATGATGTGCAATAGCCCACTATTTTTAGACTCATTCTGAAGTTACTTTGTTTTTCTTTTTAATAATATATATAGTACTAATTACTAAATTTATCTTTGTCACAGCTTACGAGGATGGAGTTGAATTATAACTGCTACTTTTGACAAGCACTCTTCTCCAGTTATCCACTTATAAATGATTCAACCTTTTTTTAGTATTTTTTATTGTGTGAGAATAGTGTGAAATATGATGTCCATGAAATTGGCAACCCGACTTTGACATAGCGACTCCAAACTGGTGCCAATATTTAGCAACCAATTTGCAACTAATTACAACCAACTTGAAAAAATTTGAAATTTATTTTTTACAAGTTTTATCAAAAAACACATTCGGCGGATGTACGTTTGGCCAGCCCCGCCCCTAAAAGAAAAATGTATAAATAAACTATGCACATGTTTCGCACAACCTTCCTCCCCCTCCAAAAAAAAAAAAAAATCAATTCAATAAAAATATTGATTGAATAAAACAAATCTAAATGTAAATAAAAAATCATAATATAGATTTTTTATCAAATATATTTTGTATTATGATTTCTTATTTAAATTTATATTAGTTTTATTGAATATAGAATTTTTTTATTCTATTTAGATCTTATATTAAATACAGATTTTTTTTTCTAAATAAAATTCAATTTAAAATAAAAAGCAAAATTAAAAAAAAAGTGATAAAATACAAAACTATAAAGTTGTTTTTAAAAAAGTCAGTTATATAAATCATTTTTATGAGACTATTTTATGAATTATTTGAATTAAATTTTTTTTATTAAATTTAAAAAGACATTTTTTTAATTATTTTTATTAATTTAGTTTTAACATATACAATTAATTCAAATTACATAAACAAATTTGATGAATAACATAAATAAAAATAATTAACTAAAAAACTTATTCAAATAAGGTTAATAGTAAATGTACAAATTACCTATGTTTAGGTCTTAATAATTAATAAAACTATAATATTTTCAACAAATGTATACAAGTGTCTCATAAAAATGATTTATATAACTGACTTTTTTTTAAATAACTTTATAGTTTCTGGGACCAAAATTTTTGTATTTTAATAACATTTTTTATTCAACTTTGTTTTTTTTAATTACATTTTATTTATAAAAAAATCTGTATTGAATATAAAATCTAAATAGAATAAAAAAATATTTATTCAATGAAACAAATCTAAATCTAAATAAAAAATCTATTTGATATAAAATCTATATTTCATTAAAAATTCTTTATTCAATAAAAAAAATCTATAATTGATAAAAATCTATATTCAATAAAAAAAATCTTTTTGTCAAAACTTATCTAAATCTAAGCTGCATTTATAACCACTTACGAGAAACCTTGTTTTAAAATTTTAATCTTTAGCTATACAAATTGAAGATTTTATAAATTTTTAACTACAACAATTTTTGAAAATGTCCGATATTTTGATGTACAAACTTCAATTTAAAATGTCCATAAAAAATATTTTTTTGATTTTTTGATTGCACTATAAACTTTTTACGAATAAACTTGTTTTAATCTTTTAATCCATATATAATAAAATTAAACATTTTATACATTTTAAACTACACAACAATTTTAAAATGTTCGATGATGAGTTTTGGTAAACATTTGAAGTTGATTTCTATGTTTTTGAACTGCAATTAAAACCACTTATGAGGCTCCTTCTATTAGATTTTCATGTGTTGAAAAAAATTTTATTTAAAAAAAAAACCCTTATTTTTGCCTATTAATAGGTCAAAAGAGAGCCAAAATATATTGAAAATTATTAAATAAACATTTGATAAAAATGTCATCTATATACTGTTACTTTTTTATTATTTAAGTCTAAAAGCAAAATAGATTTTGTTGAAAACTAGTTTTTCAAAAAATTCCCGTTTTTCCTTAATTTTTGTTTTCGTTTATTCCGGTGCTTTTAAAAACTATTTTTAATTTTCAACATTTAACTCTCAAAAATAAAAGCTAGATTTACATTCCCCTCAGAAAAGATACTGATCGAAAATCGAAGTTCGTCAACTTAGCGTGTATACAGACAGAAAAATAAACAGACACGTCATCGCCCCGCTCAGAATCTAAAATTACACTTCTCACTACTTATTATCAATTTAATTTCATTGTACTAAATGTACATGGTATTGAAATCAAACAATAGACAGTACACTTGTAGGTTACATGTGGAACATCACATCACTAGGGACACATGGCGATTTTAAAATTTTGTTAACCATCAAATACACTTTTACTAAAATATTATGGATTTTATAATTGAATTTATTAGTCTAGTAACTAATTTATTAAAATTATTACAGTCAAAATTTGAGCCACTAATAAATAAAAAATAATACAATATAAATGAACGTTATATTATATGTATTAAATTAAAATAACTACCTATCAATGCTTAAACCATAACAAATATAATATTTATTTCTAAAATATTAAAACTATTGGCAGGTTATTTACAAAAGATTTATGAGAAAATCGTAAAGATAGAATGTTTGAGTAAGTATCATTCCTAAGTTAAACTATTATTAAAATAATTTATAGAATTCGTCCCCAATATGTTGTAATATTATTTTATTCGATTATTACAGTTAAAATAGAGTCTCCAGAAGAATTTTGTAATAGACTATGTGAGTAATAATATGAAAAAGTACATATTTTAAATTCAAATAATATGAATGCAAAATGTTCTAATACATTATTATATACTGACGATTAGTATGATAGTTTCGTGATATAAATAGCCTTACATTAATCTAAATACCTCTAAGTTCAAAGTATAAACATATATATATATATAAGTGGACAATTTTAAGTCTTCACGGCTTATATTTTGAAATTACAACTAAAAAACTACAATCGTCAGAAAGAAGATCGTTATTTTTCAATTAAATAACTAATTTAACCTTCATCCGAGTGAGCGGGCGGTAATTTACCGCATCTTTCTTGAAGGGACTCAGATTTTTTACAGGAGCGTGTTGAAGAGTTATCAGTATTCTCAGCTATCATATTGTGACACTAGTTGGCGTTAAAAAAACGTTTTTTGATATTTGTAGTTTTATAATATTTTGTTTGTACCTATAATAAATCATATTACTATACTACATATTGTGTACTAGATTTTTTTCATAATATTTATCACAATCTAAAATATTTAGATTTTCATCTAAATGGGGCTAAAAAGTAAAAAGAAACTAGGAGACGGTAAATTGCCGTTGCGCTCCCCTCTGGAGCTATGGAATGGAGCGCTCCCGGATGAAGGTTAACAAAAAATAAGGTTAGATGTCGAATGGGTCACTGTAACAGATGACGTGTAGAATCTAGTTTAATGATTTAATTTATCATTGTATACGAAAAACGATGCTGAGCGAAAGAAATCTGTCAGCCTATATTACTTTACGATAACTAATAACTACTAAATATAACCTACCTACATTTGAAGATAGAATTGCTATTAAAGTAATTATAGCTGTGTATATTATTATTAAAATAAATAATTGACAACTATTTAGCGGATTGATATTCGGCACTATTAATCACTTATCACCAACTATTTTTTTTTTTATGTTTGTTTAATTGAGAATTTAGCAAATAAATAAGACTTCCAAAGTTACTCTGATTATTTTACTTATTTTTATATTAATTCGTAATTTGAACTAGAAACTTATAAAATAAAACTAGGTACTGTATGAATAACATATTATGAGGAACCCCTTATATAACGTTTTAGAAGTTTTTGATCAAGAATCACTGTTGGAGATTATAGCATATATTTAACTCATATATTTAAAACGTGATATTTTGGGCCGGAAAAGTTTGTAAAAGAACTATAAAAGAACAAATATATATACACCAAAACCAGTTTCATATGGGTCTGTGTGGTTTTTGGGGAAGATAGAACGTAAAGAGAAAAATACAATATGGGGTCATTTTTAAGATTATAGAACAAAGATTCAAATTGTTGATAACTATAAAATATCCTAATTATTAATAAGTAATTAACAAAGTAAATAATATTAATACTTTTACTTTAAATATTTGTTAACTATTTACATTTTCGTTTTTAGATGCCAAGCCTAAAGACACCACTGGTAATAGCAATAACTAAACTTAAATAATACAATATTGAAATTATACATTTTCTTATAATTATCTTAGATAAAAAAAGTAAGCTAAAAAAAAGGTTGGTAAGTGGGTACCGCTCTGCTGTACAATAGGTGCTGGGTTTGGTCAATTTTATGAATTTGTTAAATTTTAATACAATGATATAAAATCATTGTATACGAAAAACGATTCTGAGCGGAGACGGTCTGTCAGCCTACATCACTAAGTGTATTTTATGCTATTATTGTTATTAAAATAATTATTTTTACTATTAATTACACAGTAGGTTGAATTCATGATTTCAGAAAACTTTGCAATTCAAAAATTATATAAGTATTATTAATTACTAAGTTATTTTAATAAATTATAATAATAAACTTAAAAAATTTCAAGAACCCCCAAAAAATATTTTTAAATTACAATGAAATAGGTAAATAACATTGTTTTTCTTAATTTAAAATATCTATTTCGTCCAAATTTAAACTTAAAATGTCTATAAAAAATTATTTTTTTAATTTTTTTAATTTTTTAAAAACCATCTTTTACATTTTTAATCCTTAGCGCTATGAAAATTGATTTTGCAAACATTAAAGATTTTGATGAATTTGGTCAAAATTTGAATTCGAAATGTTTATAAAAAAGAGTGAGCATTTGTATCATAAATATTTTTTAAAACTGGATTTAGAACATCGAACAAAAAACCTTGTTTTAAATTTTTAACAACAAAACAAATTATAAATGTTCGACGACAATTTTCAATTAAAATTTGAATTTTAAATGCTTATACAAAAAATTTGCCCTATATATTTTAATTATTTTTGATCTACTAATTTAACATCTTATGATGAATCTTGTATTAAATCTTCAAGATATATGACCCAACAAAATATTTTTTATTGATATATAGAGAAAAAAAATTTGAAAAAAACCAAATATTTCTTATGACTACAATTAGCTTAAAAATTGTCAAAATATTTTTTAATTGTTTTGGTGTATAGAAATTAGTAATCTGAACATTTAGTGACATTTTCACATGTCTACGGTAATTCCTTTTTGAATTTCATCAAAATAAGAAAATCTTTCAAGGAAAAAACAGTTGAATATTTTTGTCTAATTCTTAAACGCTCATAAAAAAATAGTTTGAGTATCCGATAAACTTTTTATATTTAAGAAGAGCAGAAAAACTTATAGAGAATCTTGTGTAGAATTTTTAAATTTTTGATTTTAACAAAAACATTTTAATGCATTTCCTTATTAAAAAAACCTGCATAATATCGTAATTTTTAGGTATTTTGTCTAAACTCTAACTTTAGACGCTTATAAAAAACTATTAGAGACATACGCTCAACATTTTTTTAGTTTTCACGTACAAGTTATGAAGAACATTAAATTACATTTTCAAGTTTTTTGGCGAATGAAAAAATTTTTATCTGCAACAATAAAAATAAAATAAAAAAACCCGAAAGTAAATTATGCCTATAAATAGCTCAAAAAATGCAAAATATATCTCTATATATAAAAATGAATCACTATTTTTTTTGTCATAGCATCACGTGTGAACGGCTGCACTGATTTCAATCATCTTTTTTTAAAATAATTAATAATAATTCATACAAGGTTCTTATGTAATGATAAATCAATAAAATTGTTCAGAAAATAGAAAAATTGAAAAATTGTCTTGCCAGTAGCGCCATCTATCTATTAATTTTAAGACTGTAAAAACTGAAAATGCTTTTTTCGATGTTATTTATCTTAACTCTGTTTATTTAAAGGGTTATATTATATATAAAATTGGTTATTTATTTATTGTATTAAATAACAAATTAAATAAAGTTAAATGAAAGTTAAATTTAAGGACGATCAATCTATAGAATTTTTTTCCAAACAATTGGTCAATATTGGTAATTTTCAAAATACCTGATGACTCATCGTCTGGATACATTACATTCAATACCAACTTTTTTCACTTTATTGAATCAAAGACCGAACTCATCGAGATGATTTTGCCAAACATTGCTCAAAATTACAAAAATCATGTATGGTTGTGCAAACGAGTTATATTGACTGCAAAAAACGTTGATGCCAACCAAATGAATTTTGAAATTCAAAATAAGATAGCTGACAAATTGATGACATACAAATCGATTGATTCCTTCACTAACCAAGATGATGTTGTCAACTATCTAACGGAATTCTTAAATTCGATGGAATTTTCTGGATTACCACCTCATAATCTGAAATTAAAAATTAGATCGGTAATAATTATGTAGCGGAATATAAATCAGCCACGTATTTGCAATGGCAACCGACTTCCGGTGAAGAAATTAAATAACAAAGTCATCGAAGCCACAATTATGAATGGGAAGTACAAAGGTGGAGACGTATTGATTCCGTGGATTCCTTTGATTTCGAACGACATGCCATTCGACTTTAAACGGTTACAATTTCCAGTGTGGCTAGCATTTGCAATGCCATCGCAAGGGCATCAACCTTGAAATTCCATGTTTTTCACATGGACAATTGTATGTCACCTGTTCTGAAAGTATCGGAAAACCAACGAAACTATTTATTTACGTGCCAGAAAATAAAACTTAGAATGTTGTGTATCATTATATATTATATATAAACACTATGATTAATTTTTTTAGGTATACAAATTCGATTCCAATATTTATAGTTAAGAAAGGACAACGTCTGTCGGGTCAGCTGGTTGGAAATAGTATTGTGTATATGTTACCGGCAAAGTGTTGAATATAGGTATTCTATAAATTTCCTAGGCATTCATATAATTCCTTGAACTATTTGGCAATGTATTAAATTTGAATGTTAATTTATATTATGCCTAGAAAATCTATAGATTTACCAGGATTTTTATAGAATGCCAATACTATGTTAGGTAATGTATTAAATCAAAATAAGTTTATTATTATTTATTGGTTATTATTCATTTATTACAGCATACGGATGATGAATGGCATTTCGAACTGCATAAAATATTATTCTTTACGCACAAACATTTTTTGGATTGACACTTTGTCTTGCATGTGCATTTTATAAAACCTTGTCCACTTCCTGTAGATTGTTGAGTTGCAATTGTGCGTAAAGCAAATGTATTTTATCTTGGAACTTGGTCAATTGTTATTCAATTTTTTTGGCATATTGAAAATTGAGACCTTGAATATAAAGATTTTAAAAGCCCTTCCTTAGTCCTTAATCTATAATACACATCAACTGTTACCTGCAAAAATATTTTTATGATCTTAAAATAATAAAATATAAACGGTTGAATTACTATATTATAATATGTATTATTTTATGTTTACCTCTATAACAACAACTAAAATATTTCGAGCATCTCCGCGACCTTTGTCCACATCGGGAACTGGAACTCTAACTGTAGCACCTACTTCAGCCAGTTTAAGTTTTTTATCTGATTATGTTTTCATTTTAATGCCTGATTTTCAAGATTTTCTTTAACCTTTCTTCGATTATCCATGGCATTCGCGTTATTTGATTGAATTGTAGGAATTGTATCTTGAATTGAATTTTCTTGGATATTTTCATAATGATTGCTATTATCGGGAAATATTGGATCATCATATTTAAGTTCATTTTTTTCAAATATTTCTAGTAATTGTTTTTCGTTTTCTAAATTGTCGACTACTTCTTTCGGTAAATTTGATGTACTAAGCCCAACCTTGACTTTACAACCAAATAATGCCTCACATGGTGACATCTTAATCCCAGAATGTAATGCCCTATTTTTCATTAATTGAATGAATCTTAATCCTTGACTCCAATGAGAATTTTTTTCTGTTTGCATCCATGTTGTAAGCATATTCTCGACGTCTCGAATCGCTCTTTCAACACTCCCCTGACTTTGGCTGTGCCTTGGCTTACCGTGAACAATTTTAAGTTCAGGCCACATGTCTTTTAAGTTAGAAACTATGTTATTTGAGAATTCACGTCCGTTATCAGATTGTAGGATTGATGGAGCTCCTATTAGCGTAAAAATATCTATGAGGTTGAATGCTACTTCCTCTGCTCGTTTATATTCAAGTGGCTTAAGAATTATAAATTTGGTAAGGTGGTCTTGGTATACTAATATAAATTTATATTTTCCATCTGGGTGTGACTGAAAATCAATGGGGTCAACCTGACATCGAGAATTGAATTCTGGTGAAATAATAGGCTTAACCACTACTCCTTTTTAACGCCTTTTTGTTTCTGTTGACATGGTTCACATAACTGTAAAAAAACCTCTACATCACACCGAGTAATATTTTTATATTTTCTTGAAAGTTCAGAAATCATCCTGTCACGACCACCATGACCAATTGATTCATGTGTAGTTTTTAGAATTTCATAAAGTTCCTCTTCATTAACATAAAATAATATTTTGCCATCAGCATTTACAGGAAAAATTAATTTTTTTATTTGTTGTACAACCAGAATGTCGTATCTAGAAAAAACTCAAAATTACATATAATATTATTAGAAAAATTATACATTAGAAAATATCTTTCCGGAATTGAAATTGAAATTGTTTTTATTGTTAATTAAAATGCGTGGGCACAACATATAATTAAGGGACTACAATAGAAAAAAAGTTGTTCTAAATACCTACAGTTATATAGTAAGTTAGGTCCGTCAGCCTGGCACCCCGAATTCAAAATTTTGAGGTCAAACCGAACTAGAAACTTAGTAACCAATTTGTAATAATTTGTAACCGCAAAATCAGAATTTGTAACCCAAGTCTTAACCCCCAAATTTGAGTTTTCTTTTTCGGGCGCTGGGCTGACGTCAGCCTGGCACCCCGAATTCAAAATTTCGAGGTCAAACCGAACTAGAAAATTAGTAACCAATTTGTAATAATTTGTAACCGCAAAATCAGAATTTGTAACCCAAGTCTTAACCCCCAAATTTGAGTTTTCTTTTTCGGGCGCTGGGCTGACGTCAGCCTGGCACCCCGAATTCAAAATTTCGAGGTCAAACCGAACTAGAAAATTAGTAACCAATTTGTAATAATTTGTAACCTCAAAATCAGAATTTGTAACCTAAGTCTTAACCCCCAAATTTGAGTTTTCTTTTTCGGGCGCTGGGCTGACGTCAGCCTGGCACCCCGAAATTAAAATTTCGAAGGCAAACTATACTAAATAGTTAGGTAGTAACCAATTCATAAGGGGTTCTACATTGAACTGTTGATGATTGTTTTTCATACATAACAGCAATAATCAACATATTATAACAGCTTTGTTGCGTTATAATATGTGTAGGTTCATGCTACATAAATGTACTAACTAAGGTTGACGTATCGTTTAAAATTGTGTTGTCATTCTATTGTAATAAAAATAAACATAATATTACTCTGTACCTAGTCATGTGATACAGTTTGTTAAATGGTTACGTATATTTTTTTAGTGTGTGTTCTAAAGAAACATTTCAATATAAAATCTTGAAATTGTATCACAACTTGATTGACACAAATTACCATAACATCAAAACACAATTTTAAAAAAATCCAAGGATATTATTTACATTGAAAATTATAAAGTTTTTTTTACAGATTAATGGAATATATAAAAAATTTAAAATACATAATTTATATTTTTTAAATGTTGTTCTCTATTATGTTTATTGTTTAAATCACTACATAAATTTGAGTTAATTTTTTAGTTTTCAATTCTTCCGTTTAATATATAGATATTATTCTTTTTTTCAATCATTCTTCTGTTTCTGGTGTCCCTACTCCATAGGCTTATAGGCTATACTACGTTTCTATTCCTTAAAAAGTTGTTTAATGTTTTACATTCAAATAAAATCACTTGCAGTTTAATGCAAATGTAAAACTTTATTAATTATTATTCAAAAAATAAAACAAAATAGGAAATAAATAGGTTCTCACTTTATTATAACTTAATAGTTAAAAATGTATTATAGGTACTTCATTTAAAATTAACATTTTACAATTAATAAAATGAAAAAATAAAATAAAATTGTTTGTTCCTATCATTATGGCAAATTTATTAATGATATTTTCAATATAGCAAATTAGCAAAAGTAAACCTGTAGAAATGCATAATTTATAATAATTATAAACATAATATTTGCAATTTGTATATAGGTAGATACCAACTACCACTTATTATACTTATTACTTGTTCAATTTATAGATATTTAATTTCATGGAATCTATAAACATATTGGCCATACGGGGGTGCATAGCAAAATCTTGAAATTTAAATCATTGATATCTGATATCTTGAAAAAATATTTGCAAGAACTTCAAAATTTTGAATAAATAATTTCGTCAAAATATTGAATATTCAAACCATTGAATGGCAAAATCTTGAATTGATAATTAGAATAAAATCTTGAATATGCAAACCGTTGAATGGCAAAATCTTGAATAGCAATATCTTGAATTAATAATTCCGACCGAATATTGAATATGCAAACCATTGATTGGCAAAATCTTGAACAGCAAAATCTTGAATTTATTAAGAGCAATATTTAGTCAATATGTAATTTCGTTTTAGGGGCGAATCGCGAATGTGTGTTGTAGTAACATAATGAGTCTGTCTATTACATGATAAACCAGTACCCAAAGTCCATAAGTCTCCTATGTATCAGTTTTGTAAAAAAACGATTTTATCATTTTTCATTTGTGAAGTTACAGTAGTTAGCACCTAATGGTTTTTCAGTTAGTGTGCTGCAATATATTTACATTGAATATTCATGACGTGGTCATTATATTTTTTTCTTATAGTTTATTTGAAAAAGACGTAAGTACCTTTAAATTAATAAATTATTTAATTTAAATAAGTGTTGGTATAACTATACGAGTATACCTATTACTTAATTATTATGATTTCCTATTTGTATAGCGTAGATACTACTAAAAAGAAATAACAATTTAGTATAGACTGTAGTGGTCCAGATCATTCATTCGGTGGCGGTTGAAAGGTAAATATTATACTGTACTATTATTATTTTATATAATATACTAAAATATAATAAAATTAGAATAACCTTATATAATTTTATATTCTTTCTTTACTGTTTTTTCCTTTAATTCTCCTTATTTATATTGTAATATTGTATATTGTATTGTAAATTGTACCTATATGTATTAATAATTTTAAAATATGTAAGCCAATAACCTTAGTTGTTGAGGCTTTAAAGCAATAAAAAAAAAAATTAGAATAACAGACATCTTAATGTGAGCAGTATTTTTTGTTTAGGTATTAGGTATTAGGTACTTACATTTTAGTTTATGTCTAAAATATGTTTTAGTCATATTCCATAAATCTAATCAGATATTTCATAATTATTCTAAGGTCTATAGTTTGCTATAGTCTAGAATATTACCAAATAATATGAGTATAGGACTGCAAACTTTGTTCAAATTATTCGGGTAATACATTTTTCGTATTAACTTAATTGTGTTTGGAGCATTTTGTAGATAAATGTATAACGTCGTTATTTAACTTATCGCATAAATTGATTGTGGTCTACAATATGGCATATAGGCCCAAAATCTAATTAGGTATTTCTTTTATCAAACTATCAGTTTTAATCAATTTGAATAAAAGAATATTCTAAAAATAGCAAGAAGTATTGGTAGGATATTTTAATTAATACGACTAGAGAAGATATCTAAAATGTACAGTTTAGATAGTAAATGTTGAGTTATATTGAGGGGCGCATGTAAACTCCACCAGAAAAAAACTAGTAAAATTAGGTTCGTGTAAACTCTGCCACTGAAAAAATCAAGTAGCAGTATAAAATTAATATAATATATTATAAAAAAAATTCCATAATAATTTCATAATAATAATTAATAATCGTCCACATTTTATTTAAATCAGTAGTGATGTTATGCATGTAAACTAAAATGATATGAAACAATTAGTAAATATTCTAAGTCTTGTATTAATCCATTAGTGTAACTATTCATAGCATTCTGTAACACCGTATTTTTTTTTTTTGACATATTTCGTTTAATATAAATACGCTATAATAGACAAGGAGACTGAGAATGATTATGTTAGTCAAAGTATACCTTACGTATAGGGTACCTTACCTACTGCCAATTCATCATTAGAAATACATTACTGTTCAGATATTATGAAGAAAAAATTATTTTTAAATATTAATAATAATTAATTGATCTAGCCTAGACAATAGTTGTATCAATTTCGACGTATATCATCGCAATGGACCATGTTACCAGTACAATGTTATTCAACGATATTCTGCGATAATGCAATGACGGATTACCAGGAATAACCGAATGCGGGTTGCGTCTTGCGTGTATAATGTATAGATATAATATATTATCAATCAACTATCGTTATGTTTTATTTATACATAATTCGTGTAAAGCCGTAAAGGTATTCCCAATTTTATTAGGAAATCGACGGACTGTATACATTCAATTAAATGGATACACATTACCTAGTATAGGCCACTAAAAATATTACAATATACCTACCAAAACACACCATGAACGATCTATAACTAAAAATCTTGTACAATTTCAAATTTGTATTATTTTATTTCAATTTGGCAATTAAGTAAGACGAAAAAAGTATTTAAAAATAGTATTTGATCTTAAATACAGATACTATTTGAATACTATTACTCAAGTACTTTACAAGACTGATAATATTAAAAATATCCCAGGACGCAATTCACACCAAAACGGTAAATTGGGCAACTTACAGTCACCCTTTATCACATACCTACCTAAAAGCCATTGGAGACGAAGACCGTGCCAGACACGGTCAATATTTTAAGATACGGGAGACGGCAGTATTTATACAAAGATAGTACGTTGCGGACGAACACCGTTTAACGCGGTATGATTGTTTAATGCATACGGACGATCATTTCCCGCCAATAATTTATTGTGTGGACGGGCTGATTTCTCATGTTTACTCGATATTGAATAATGCGATTAAAGGTGGGTTTCCACTACATACGTGTACGTGTACGTGCATAAAAATGTATGGTAAGCTTTTGGTATACCAGAATGTTTAACGTTCTTACCGCACGTATAACCACGATACCATGTTGTTGGATCTAATCCAACTATTTCCGTCCGAACGGTCTACTTTGGGTAATAGCAGCAATCACTAAATATATTAAAATATTAAATTATATTAAAACAATAAACGTGCACGTACTCGCGAACGGTCCAGTGGAAACCCACCTTAACTTGTTTTTTTTTTTGTCGAACTCTCAGAGTGTAGATCTAAAAATAGGTCTAAAAATAAATATCATAATCAAATACCCGATATCAGTTACATACTGGCAAATACGGCAATACCGATGTTCAAAACAAAAAGTCAACCGAGATATTTATATTATATTCCGTATTGTTATAAGTTATAACTATGACTGTATAGATACTTGGGATATGGGACTAATAAAATAGTATAATTGTTTTGTTTTGATAATAATATAATATTATTTTTCTATACACACACAATATACGTGATGTTTATAACTTTCAATAAAATTGCAATTATAATTGAATATAAATAAAATATCGATATGCGTTACACGATTTCTTGTAAAACAGGGTGCTCGTCCTTTAGACGTAAAAATATTGACCGTTTTAAACACGGCATCCGTCCTCAACGTTGCAATGTATTAAAATAGCAACGTCTGTAATATGTTAAAACACGGACCGTGTTAGACACGGCAGTCGTCCTTAACGTAACAATATCTCGTCTCCAATGTGTTAAACTTTGGGAAGCTATATCTTGCCTGTGGAGTGTGGATGGGAAAAAAATTATTATAACGTATAATAACATTAA